>OW121774.1:20395920-20608420 GCA_933228765.1 Miltochrista miniata | reverse complement strand
CTATTAAAATAGATCAGCATCTGCTCTAGTATTAGTTTTTCAAATATCTTGCTCAAGGTCGGCAACACCGAGATAGGTCTGAAATTACCCGGATCTGAAGTACTGCCAGCCTTGAACAGTGGTATAACTTTACTGTGTTTCATCAAATCAGGAAATACACCACTTGAGACGCAATCGTTAAACACAGTTGCCAAGTGGGGGGCAATGACATCTGTAATACTTGATACGGATTTTACTGATAGCCCACTAAGGTCAGCGGTTTTTTTAACATTAATGGATTTAAATGCTTTTAAGATGTCGTTGCAGTTGACAACTGTAAATTCGAACGCGCCCTCACAGGCAGCTACAGATTCTGCTAATAAAAGCTCGGCGGAGGTGGAAGACGACCGGAGAGTGTTAGTAATCTCTATAGGTACATTACTGAAAAATTTTTCGAACTCGGTCGCCACTTCCATATCCCCCGAAACGTGGCGATTGTCTATCTTTAAATGAAACTTTCTTTCATTCGCTGTACACCTACCACATTCCGCATTTATAATGTTCCAAGTAGTTTTAATGACATTCGCAGAATCTAAAATTTTATTTCTAATGAAATTAGACTTGGCCAAGGTACAGGCTTGCTTAAATATCTTTGAATATTTTTTAACATATTCGTGAAACTCTGGGTTGAACTTATGCGATTTTTCAGAATACAGTTCATATAGTTTATGGCGACTTTTATAAATTCCGGGTGTTGCCCAGTCACTGAAAGCAGAGCTGCCTCCGATTGATAAAGTTTTCGGGGTAAAGATTTTCCCAAACACATCATGTATCAAATTAAATAAATCAGAGTAGGATTCTTCTACACTAGTGTAATTGGGCAATTCTGTTATTTTCTTGACTAAGTTTCTTCTGAATGTTTCCAAGCGATGTGTGTTAACTGGGACAAAACTAATTATCTTCTTATTTTCCCTACTATTTCTCAGATAAGAAACAAACTGACCGCGATGATCTGATTTTACAGGGTCCACTATACATTTTTTAATGGGATTTATATTAGTATAAATATTATCAATACAAGTAGCACTAGTGGCAGTTATACGAGTAGGTTCCAAAAATATATTATACAAACCAAATGACTTGAACAAATTTAACATTTTCTCTCTCTGTAAAGGTTCCCGTGCAGTTTCTAAAACATCTACATTGAGATCCCCACAAAATAGGACCGTTTTTTTAGTACTTTGGCATTTAAACAATGCTTCTTCAAGTTTCTCTTCGAACTGTACATATGGAGCATCTGGGGGACTGTATATGCTTAGTACAATGAACCGCTCAAACTCTATACTAGCTATCTCAATAACTCGTTCAACAGAGAGGGCTACTATGTCTTTACGTTCTTTACACTTTATTGACTTATTAATAATAATTAAAGAGCCTCCACGTTTATATTTCACTCTACAGAACGAGCTAGCAACCCGGTGATTTTTGAAATTGAACATGACTTGATAAGGCCTTAACCAATGTTCTGTTACACAAAAAATATCAATGCCATTCAAGTTCATGTACAATTCCAATTCTTTTCCACCAATCAGGCCTTCAACATTTTGGTGCACCAGGTGTAAAGCATTATTTTTAAGATTAATAGATTCAACGGCCTGTGAGCAATCAGATATAAAATTATGCTGTGGCTGATGTAGAACTAAATGGCTAGATTTAACATTAATTGATTTATACATTGTGTCAAGCTTAGTGCAAGAACGTTGCTCTTTTGTCCTATAATCTAATTTAAATTACTTGGATATAAACAACTATCCAGAGTTCTAATATCAATGTCATTTTTCTGCTCAAAAGGAGCAGGTTTGATAGCCAGATTTTTGGCTAAAGTATCTATAAAATAATGTAGCGAAATTGCTACCTGTCTTTTAAAATAATTCAGAAGCTTATGCTTTCCTTTAGTCATATAGAAATAATAATTTTTCCTAACAATAGTGTTAGTATCAATTATACTAAATTTTTTATTATGAAATGTTAATGTGTCCAATGATAAATTTAAATAGTACCTAATCCTATTTTCCACAACTGGCATATGCTTACAGTAGGGCAGTGTGTAAATTATAATATTATTTAAATCTAATGACTTTAATTTATTATAATATTTAATAAGTTTTTGTTTGGTTATATCAGTCCTGTTTCCTATGAAAATAACCAGATTATCTCTCTGATGAAAATTATAACTACATACGGCCTTCATTAATTGGGTATAGGATGTAGAAGGCATGCAGTGATTTATAAAGGACTGCCCCTGTGAACAAAAGTTTAATTTTGACCCCATGTCTCTCCCAATTTCATCACTGAACATAATCCAACGACTACCTTCACTGTTATCTTTTTAAAACCTTGATTAATTTGTTAAAACCTTGATTAATTTGTTGAAGGGTACAGCAGGGTTATTTGTAAAAGTTTATTGCCCCCCTTACCTCTGTTCGACAGAGTCAGCAATCTGTATGGCCCTCTCTCGGTTAATGTTGCCGTAGATCATACCCTCGATGTGGACCTCCTTGACACAGACACATGTACACACACGCACGCACACACACACACACACACACACACACACACACACACACACACACACACACACACACACACACACACACGCGCGCACGCACGCACGCACGCACGCACGCACGCACGCGCACACACACACACACACACACACACACACACACACACACAGAGAGAGAGAGAGAGAGAGAGAGAGAGAGAGAGAGAGAGAGAGAAAGCACACAAAGAGAGAGAGAGAGAGACACACGCAATTTTGAGCATAAGGGGCCTCACACTTTTTCATGATACTCGCGTCCTAGATAGGAAATGGTAGAGAAGGGTTAACTATAAAAGCCCTTACCTCTGTTCGACGGAGTCAGCAATCTGTATGGCCCTCTCTCTGTTGATGTTGCCGTAGATCATACCCTCGATGTGGACCTTCCGGATCAGTTTGGATGAGAACTCGTCCAGCTGTTCGGCGGTTAGGTCTGGAACAAGGGTGACATTGAAATGTATTATCATTCTGATAACGTCATCTAGCCCAAATTAAGCTAATAATAAGCTTGTGCTATGGGATCTAGACGACTGATATAGATACTTATAGGTTTTTAAATTACATAGGTACTCGTATTTTTACGTGTGGTGATGGGAAAAGGTACAAACTGTCGACTAAAGCAACACTTTCGCAAAACGTTCCATTGCGTACAGAAGGAAAATTCGAAATAAAACCCGGTTGTCAGTAAAATGACAATCGTTAAGCCAAGTTGAAGGTCTTATTGACTGCTTGAAGAATCTGAACTGTGGCGTGTCACAGTCTGCGCCCGTCCATTTCAATACGACAATAAGCTCACCACATAATACTTGAGACGCATTCTAAAAAACTGAAATATGCACATATAAATTCCCTTCAAATAAACAAATATTTGAACCGACCCGGGAATCGAACCCAAGCGCGCCAGTCGGTTATACTACCGCCCGCACCACCGAGGTTGTCGTCAAAAAGCATCGATAAGTATAATTTACTTTATTTATTGTTACGCACAGAAAATAAGTATAGTACGTTCGCTCTAAGTTTGCCGCTTGCGTAGAGGCTGGTGTAGAGGCGTAGTATGGGAGACGACCGACAAACTTAAAGCGAACGGGTAGTATCTACCATTGGTTTTGGATACCTGGCTCCCAAACTAGGTTATAAGCCTGTGTCTTGGGAATCAGTGTTCCCCCCAAAATTGTCACAATTAGTAGTTTCAGTATCGGATACATAGATGTTAATACACATAATTAGAAATATAATTATGCTGTTAGTGAGGTCATCCTTATCAATATTACCTACATCTAAAATGGTTATCTACTATTGTTAATGTGTGTGTGTGCGTGTGTGTGTCTGTGTGTGTGTCTATGTGTGTGTGTGTGTGTGTGTGTGTGTGTGTGTGTGTGTGTGTGTGTGTGTGTGTGTGTGTGTGTGTGTGTGTGTGTGTGTGTGTGTGTGTGTGTGTGTGTGTGTGTGTGTGTGTGTGTGTGTGTGTGTGTGTGTGTGTGTGTGTGTGTGTGTGTGTGTGTGTGTGTGTGTGTGTGTGTGTGTGTGTGTGTGTGTGTGTGTGTGTGTGTGTGTGTGTGTGTGTGTGTGTGTGTGTGTGTGTGTGTGTGTGTGTGTGTGTGTGTGTGTGTGTGTGTGTGTGTGTGTGTGTGTGTGTGTGTGTGTGTGTGTGTGTGTGTGTGTGTGTGTGTGTGTGTGTGTGTGTGTGTGTGTGTGTGTGTGTGTGTGTGTGTGTGTGTGTGTGTGTGTGTGTGTGTGTGTGTGTGTGTGTGTGTGTGTGTGTGTGTGTGTGTGTGTGTGTGTGTGTGTGTGTGTGTGTGTGTGTGTGTGTGTGTGTGTGTGTGTGTGTGTGTGTGTGTGTGTGTGTGTGTGTGTGTGTGTGTGTGTGTGTGTGTGTGTGTGTGTGTGTGTGTGTGTGTGTGTGTGTGTGTGTGTGTGTGTGTGTGTGTGTGTGTGTGTGTGTGTGTGTGTGTGTGTGTGTGTGTGTGTGTGTGTGTGTGTGTGTGTGTGTGTGTGTGTGTGTGTGTGTGAGTGAGTGAGTGAGTGAGTGAGTGAGTGAGTGAGTGAGTGAGTGAGTGAGTGAGTGAGTGAGTGAGTGAGTGAGTGAGTGAGTGAGTGAGTGAGTGAGTGAGTGAGTGGGTGAGTGAGTGAGTGAGTGAGTGAGTGAGTGAGTGAGTGAGTGAGTGAGTGAGTGAGTGAGTGAGTGTGTGTGTGTGTGTGTGTGTGTGTGTTATCTTTTTGTAGAAAGTCTGTCTATATAGTATGTTTAGCGGTTGTAGTACCTTTAGCGGCCTCTAAGAGCTGGCACCTCGTCCACACGATGTCTGACAGGCATAGGGCTTGCTGGTACACCGCGTGCTGGAACAACACATACTAATTATATCGTTCTACCCTCAATTATGAAAAGAAAATGAGAAAATGATATCCTATTATTATCATAATCTAGCTTTTGAATGCGACTTCGTTCGCGAGGTTATTTTAACTTTTGTAACTAATAACCAAACAACTTTGACCTTTTCTTTAAACGTGAGGGAAAATCGTCATGGATGCAATGCCGGACTTGTACCGGCTAAAAACCTTACGTATGCTGCCAACAGCCTACGGTCGGAAGCTTCGGGTAAGCTCTCGGAAGGATATCCCAGGACTCCCAACAGACCTACGGCTCACTGCGGCCTCGCCCAGGGGGGGGTTCGGGTGTGACCCCGCTTCTAAGGGGGGTGGGGGGGGGGGTGAGTTGCTCACGTCACGCTGCCGTCATGGGCCTGCTTCTGTAAGGACGGTGAGCAACCCCCCCCCCCTCAATCGCCCTCAGGCCCTCGTTTTTCAAGGTCTAAAAGCAAAAGAATATACTAACTAACCTGGTAAGGCTGCTCCGCCTCAAAGTTCTTGATGGCCCGCACGTGGTTCTCCTTCATGATGTGGAACCTCTTGGGGTCCGCCTTGAACGTCACCAGGTGGTCCAGGATCTTGTCCAGGAGTACGTGCTGTTTGTCGTCGTATCCGTCTATGGTTACCTGGGAATTTATGACATAGTTAAGTTATGCAGTATTCTCAAAGGGGTAGGTCCCAACCTCTCCTTTCCAATCCCGAACTACACGTGCCGGGCAAAGATGCCACTCATACACAGTGGATTGAATCTTCGCCAGAAAAGAGCGTTTCAAAAGATCGTTCCACTGTCAAACTACAAAAACATAGAACTCGCTGCCCGCACACGTGTTTCCCTCATCTTACAATCCCGGGTTCTTTAAGAGGAGCGTGAAGAGGCACATCACAGGGTGACAACTTGAGGACCACTGTCAGAAGTGTTGCGGACTGTGAGAGTGGCCCCCAATCGCTAGATGCGCCACGGCGCACCATCAGGCTGGTCGCGACGTCAATTTGGCGAGCTAAATATATAAAAAAAAAAGGTAGAGGTACAAGACGGAAACTTCATACAAATGATTAGTTTTCAATACTGTCACCTACACTAAAAACACGTTATGTTTGTACAGAGCTTGAATGTGTGTGTGACCAAAAAGGCTCAAACTACTCTCCAACTATAAGACATTATGGCGGGGGTGGGGAAGCTTGCTCAGTGGGGGGCAGGGAGTAATGTCACTTTGCAATCTTGGGTCTGCTGCTTTTAAGAACGGCGAGCAGTTCTTCTCTGTTCCACCTCAGGCTAGCCAACTCTGCGGCGTAAGCGAACTGCTGGAGTATCCCTCAGCAGCAGGACCCAGAGGGAGGTCTGGGTACAGCTGGTAACTTCTTCTCTCCTGGTATCTTTGGAAGGATATCCCAGGATTTCTAGCCGATTTTGGTTACCACCGGCGTTTAGGTTAAGGGTTAGGGAGTTATCCAGCTTTTTAGGGGTTTCGTTTAAGTTTTATCCCATTTCTTGGGGCGGGAGATATTTATGAAACTCTACCATGAGTCTTGGGCTTGCTTTTGTGCGAACGGCGGTCCTTAAGCATCGGGGGCTTAAGGACCGCCGTGGATACCTATGAATGTACAGAGACTAGATTTCATCGCGGTATCGCCTAAGAGTTTAGGTCTTACCAGCTCGAGGCTAGGGTCTCACGTCACTAACTTGAATCAAATACAAATTTCGAGCAGCTCTCTGGTCAAGAAAATCTTGCTGTCCCTCAGCAGCAGGACCCAGAGAGATGTCAGGGTACAGCTGGTAACTTCTCCCCTCCTGGTAACTCCTCGGAAGGATATCCCAGAGTTCCCAGCAGATTTTGGTTACCACCGTGGTCTAACCTAAGGGTTCAGGGGTTATTTAGCTTCTTTAGGTGTAATCTCGATTCAGGGGGGGGTTGGTTCGAATACTATCCTGCTTCTTGGAGGTAGATTCAGAAGTCATCCCGCTTCTTAAGGCGTGAGGCATGGACCTATTAGGTGAATCTATCTTGAACCTACTTCTATGCAGACTGCCAGCAGTCCTGATCATGAAAACCTGTTTCCTGAACTAGAGAGTATAAAATCTCTCGCGTAAGTCCACCATCTTAGGCCTGCTTTTGTAAGAACCTAACCTAAGTAGCGCTAGGCCTTTTGTATTCGAACGGTTAAATGGTAATCCCACTTCTTCCGAGTAGGTTCATGGATTACCACGCTTCTTGGAGGTGGATCCGGGAGTTATCACGCTTGTAGTGGCGTGAGGCGTGAAACTGTCAGATGAAGATGTCTTGAACCTACTTCTATGCAGATGGCGAGCAACCTTAACCTTTTTTTTCATAAAGACCTGGACCTGGACTAACATTATAAAGAGGAAAGATTTGATTTTGTTTGCATCGAATAGTCTCCGAAACTACTGAACCGATTTGAAAAATTCTTTCACTGTTGGGAAGCTACACTATCCCCGATGAACACAGGCCATGTTTTATTCCCGTATTCCCACGGGAACGAGAGCTACGCAGGTGAAACCGCGTGACGTCCGCTAGTACTACTTAAAATCCCTACTCACACAAGTCCATACTTGGTGTTCCCGATATTCCACCTCAGGCCAGCCATCACTGCGGCGTAAGCGAACTGTTGGAGTATCCCTCAGCAGCAGGACCCAGAAGTAGGTCAGGGTACAGCTGGTAACTTCTCCTTTCCTGGTAACTCTTTGGAAAGATATCCCAGAGTTCCCAGCAGATTTAGGCTAGCATCGTGGTCTAACCCAAGGGTTTACGTGTTATCCAGCTTCTTTAGGGGTTGCTTTGGGTGTTATCCCGCGTCTTTCAGGTCGGTTCGGGTGTCACCCTGCTTCGAAGCATGAGGCGTACAACTCTCTAGTCACACCGCCATCTTGGGCCTGCTTGTGTAAGGATGGTAAGCTATCCTAAGAATTCTTAGTCTAAACTTTCTACAGCTGGTAACTTTACCCATCTTGGTTATTCATCTCCCAGGGGATATCCTTCCGAGGAGTTATGGCAGTCAAGCTATAGTCCTTTTCTGGACAGCTAAGCAATCATGTAAACATGTCATGTTTTTACAGAAGTTGTCTATGATCATAGTGTTGTAACTATACTAATGCCACAGTAAGTGAATTGTCATTGGGATACACCTAGTTCCCTTTTCGTTAATTTACTTCATCAGTACCTAGGCAGTTTTTTAATCCACTAATGAAGCAATTCATTCAAGTAGGCCCTATATTTTAACATTATAGTTACAGACTTTTTGTGTAGCATTCGATTATTAATTATACTCATATCCGATAGAAGATTTGTATTTCTGGTAACGAATAAACCTAAAAACTATAAAATAATTATAAAATATCCTGGTGTTATCGGCTTTCTTCAGAGGCACCCATCCTCGATTCTTCAATCCTAACGTACAACAGTTACGGATAACCAGGACAGGATTGACGAATCGACCTCTTCAGGGGAGGAAATTTGGATGTAGGAGAAGAAAAATATTTGTACCCTCCAGATTGTTATTTGCCTGCCGCGGTGGCTTTCGGTAATATAACTGACTGTCGCGCTGGGGTCCTGGGTTCGATTTCCGGGCAGACCAAATAATCGTGGGATCTACCAATGTTTGTTTCGAAGATTTGATGTTTTCTAAGTATAATATCTATACTTATAATAAATCTGTAGAAGTGAAAATTCTGTACATTTAAAATATAAAAAAATAAATAGCAGGGGGTGTTACTAGACCGACACCGAACCCAAAAATGTGATTAAATTTTTTTTTGTCTGTCTATCTGTCTGTCTGTCTGTTTGTTCAGGCATCACGCAAAAACTACCGGTTCGATTACGATGAAACTTGGTATAATTATTCTTTAATTTCCTGGGCACCACACTGGGTACTTTTTATCCCGGAAAAGTATACTTATTATAAAATAAAAAACGAACTTAAGTCGAAGTTATTATCAATTATTGCTTAAACGGTTAATGGTACGATGATGAAATTCAGCATGAGCGTTTTTTGTTACAATTTGAAATAAGTAATTTTACCATTTTTGCAAATTCCACCTCCAAAGGTATAAAAAAGGAGGGTCAAGTTTGTATAGGACAATAAGACAACGCAATTCCTTGGTCCGATCTGCTTAAAATTTGGCATATAGCATTATTAACATAATTGATGGAAGATGTGTTCCTTATTTTATTGAAATTTATACATTATTGACCTAAAAAGGGAATGTAAATTATTTTGGAGCTGATTTTCTCCGGAGTTGATATCAATACTCCTTAAATACTCTTATGCTATACCGTCACAATACCAGAAATTATAATGCCTTAACTCAAAATATCGTAGCCCAAAATACCCGAAATCGAAATATCAATATTCAAAAGGCAAATATTTATAATATAAATAATTTAAAATGCCTTACGGTCGAATAACCGAAACCCAATAAATAAATTTATCAAATACCTTATCCTAAAACACATCGCTTGGAAACATTCAGAAGAAACTTAGTCAAGAAAATAACAGAATTGCCCAGTTACACTAGTGTAGAAGAATCCTACTCTGATTTATTTAATTTGATACATGATGTGTTTGGGAAAATCTTTACCCCTAAGACTTTATCAATCGGAGGCAGCTCTGCTTTCAGTGACTGGGCAACACCCGGAATTTATAAAAGTCGCCATAAACTATATGAACTGTATTCTGAAAAATCGCATAATTTCAACCCAGAGTTTCAGGAATATGTTAAAAAATATTCAAAGATATTTAAGCAAACCTGTACCTTAGCCAAGTCTAATTTCATTAGAAATAACATTTTAGATTCTGCGAATGTCATTAAAACTACATGGAACATTATAAATGCGGAATGTGGTAGGTGTACAGCGAATGAAAGAAAGTTTCATTTAAAGATAGACAATCGCCACGTTTCGGGGGATTTGGATGTGGCGACCGAGTTCGAAAAAATTTTCAGTAATGTACCTATGGAGATTACTAACACTCTCCGGTCGTCTTCCACCTCCGCCGAGCTTTTATTAGCAGAATCTGTAGCAGCCTGTGAGGGCGCGTTCGAATTTACAGTTGTCAACTGCAACAACATCTTAAAAGCATTTAGATCTATTAATGTTAAAAAAACCGCTGACCTTAATGGGCTATCAGTAAAATCCGTATCAAGTATTATAGATGTCATTGCACCCCACTTGGCAGCTGTGTTTAACGATTGCGTCTCAAGTGGTGTATTTCCTGATTTGATGAAACACAGTAAAGTTATACCACTGTTCAAGGCTGGCAGTGCTTCAGATCCGGGTAATGTCAGACCTATCTCGGTGTTGCCGACCTTGAGCAAGATATTTGAAAAACTAATACTAGAGCAGATGCTGATCTATTTTAATAGTCACAAATTGTTTCATGAGAAACAATTTGGCTTCACTAAAGGACGCTCGACTACCGATGCTGGTGTAGAGTTATTGAAATGTATTTACGAGGCCTGGGAGAATAAACAAGATGCAATTGGTGTGTTTTGCGATTTGTCTAAGGCATTTGATTGCGTCCAACATGAAACATTAATCAGGAAATTACACCATTATGGCATAAGAAACAAGGCTCTCGATCTTCTGACTTCATATTTGAACAATAGAATTAAGAGGATCGATGTTAATGGTACACGCTCAGAGGGCTCTGTAGTTACTATGGGCGTCCCACAGGGTTCAATACTCGGACCATTTTTATTCCTTATATATTTTAATGACCTACCCTTTTACGTGGGGGACAACAACAGGATGTTTTGTTTGCAGATGATACTTCTTTGATTTTCAAAGTTAAAAGACAAATAGATAACTATGACGATGTCAACAACGCAATCTTGAAAGTGGTTCATTGGTTTAACACTAACAATCTTAGACTGAATGATAATAAAACTAAATGCATAAAATTTACCTTGCCTAATGTAACACAGTCAGAAACCAATGTTCAACTTAATGGTCGGGTGTTGGAACTTGTGGAATCAACGATGTTCCTAGGGTTAACGGTCGATGCTGGTTTACAATGGGGTCCACATATTGTCAAACTAGCAAATAGATTAAGTTCAGCAGCATTTGCTGTACAAAAGATAAGGCACTTGACGGATGTAGATATGGCTAGAATAGTCTATTTCAGTTACTTTCATAGCATAATGTCTTACGGTATTCTACTGTGGGGCAATGCTGCAGATATAGATAAAAATTTTATTTTACAAAAGCGGGCCATAAGAGCTATACAGGGTGAATTTTTGAAAAGGGATTGGATGGCCAAATCCGAAACTATAAGGAATAGCGAAAAATGCTCAAAGGAGTCACGAGCCCGATTTTGATGAAACTTAAAACCTCATCATTAGATTTTTGAAAAACCTATAATCCTAGCTGGGAATCGAATAAGTTGATTTTGAAAAAATAAACACACCCTATATTATTACACCATACGATAGTGTCGCTGATAAGGATCAAATTCTGCGAAGTAATGATATACGGCAAATTTAAGGAAAGTTCGGAATTTTAATAGAATTCATATTTCATGTACGTAAATTTTGTATCATAATTTGTTTTGTTCGAAGTCCCAGAATAGATTGTAACTATTCCGTGTTTTAAATCATGCTCAAAATGATTCTTTGGAGAATATTATAGACTAAATCAGTAATATTGAATGCAGTAGGATCCTTGAGGTCTCGAATCCAGCTATGTATTGAAAACAATGGTCTACATTTTGAACAATTAATCAGTTAACGTAAGAAAAATAAATTGTATTTTGTTAAAGATGAGCACTTTCCTTTAGTTTGCCGTATGTCATTACTTCCCAGAATAAGATCCTTAATAGCAACACTATCGTATGCTGTAATAATATAGGGTGTTGTTATTTTTTCAAAATCAACAGGTTCCATTCCCGGCTAGGATTATTGGTTTTTCAAAAATCTAATATTGAGGTTTTAAGTTTTATCAAAATCGGGCTCGTGACTCCTTTGAGCATTTCTCGCTATTCCTTACAGTTTCAGAGTTGGCCATCCAATCCCTTTTGAAAAATTCAGCCTGTATATAGATAAGGTCCAAGGGTCTCTTTGCGCGAAAAATTCAAAGAGGTTAAAATTCTTACAGTAGCATCACAATATATTTTTGAGAATCTGATGTACGTACAAAGAAATTTACATAGTTTCGCTAAGTTAAGTGATAGACACAATGTCAACACTAGAAATAAAAGTTACCTTGCTGTTTATCATAGCAGATTGCACAAAATCAGCAATTTTTTCATGGGTAACTGTATACGCTTTTACAACAGGCTACCAGACGAAATTAAAAGTATGTCCCTTAATAAATTTAAAAAGGTTGTAAAAAGTAAATTGTACTGCAGGGGCTACTATACAATTGGTGATTATTTGTTGGATGGAGAAGCCTGGAAATGACCTGCTCTACTGGATTCTCAAAAAATTGTTAAAATGCATAGTTTTTAGATTCATTTTGTAAATAGAGCTCTAAAAAGAATAACCCGCTGAGTTTCTTGCCAGTTCTTCTCAGGTGGGTCGCGTTGTGAACTGGTGGTAGATTTTGATTTATATTCTGGACGTTTTACAAGAGCACCTGTATATGCCTATGTGAAATAAATTTATTTTTCTTTCTTTCTTTCAAAATGTTCAAACACAAAATACCTTTTTTTTAACATGATTTAAATCCTACATGGATGCTATATATATCTGTGAATGGTTAACACCCCGACTCAGAGTATCCCGACTCGGATAGGTTAGGTTAGAAGACTAAGGCGGGAGCGAAGCGAAGCGGAGCTCCCGCCTCAGCCTTCGTGGTTATTTTTTTTTTGATTTTTCGTTAGCCCACTGTACTACTTTTGTAACGCTGAATGAAAGTGTTTTAACATGAGGTAAATCCTACATGGATACTATGCCGGACTCCTACCGACTAAAAACCACACGTATGCTACATAACAGCCTACAGCAGTTGGGAGCCCCGGGTAAGCCCTCAGAACGACCTACGGCTACAACTGTGGCTTCACTTAGGTGGGGGGGGTGGGGTGTAAACATTGTATTCTACACATTGTATTCTATTTTCGGTATTTTAAATTAGGGATATTTGTATTTTGAATTCTGATATAATAATTATTTGTATTTTAAATTTAGACATTTTACGGTAAGGTGTACTGAAATAAGGTATTTTGAATGTTAAGGTATTTCGAATTCGGGTATTTTGGTCTAATGCATTTTAAGTAAAGGCATTTTCATTTCTGGTATTTTAATATATAACCACTCTTATTTTTGATTTAAATTACTTTTTATTTTGACACATTTGTGGAAGATCAATCCGAATGACATTGTCATTTTCATGATTTTGCTTTAAAGTACTATCGGAAATATTATTGTTAATTTTTTTAAATTTTAATTCACTGTGCATTAGGATGAAAGATTATCAGCAGCTCTAAGCGGCTGGTCATGGAAGGTATGAACTTTATTCTATAGTGCTGGCTGCATTCGGTGCAGGACACAGACTCACTAAGTCTTTGTAAAATACGGGAATGGCCTCTACGAAGATCACATTTGGCAAATAAAAAGAGCCATTAAAATGAACATGAAGCCTAGCAGATGAAATTTACATGGTTATTAAGTTAACAGGTCTTGGTTGGACCATCTGTATTATGAGGACAAAGTCCACCGTAGTTCGGTTTTCCCATACGTCGTAGGCTTACAGTATGACTGGGACTACCCGAAGAAGGAACTAAGTTACGATGTCAATTGCTTAGAAGAGAAGTTGAGTCAAGTAGTAGTCTAGCCAATGAATTAAGAAATCTATTTAATAAATAAATTTACATAATTCATATAATATGTATTATGAATTTGTTAATCAGAAATGTATCTATCTAACTACTATTACGAATACGAATGTTTGTGAGTGTGGATGTTTGTTACTCTTTCACGCTTTAACGGCTGAACGGATCTGGCTGAAATTTGGTACCTACAGACATAGGTTAAAGACAGTCACGCAGGCGAAGCTGCGGGCATCAGCTAGTGTATAAATAAATAAACTCTTCATTGCCATTAATTGTGTACATACATGAAATTGGAATTCCCTGATACCTGCGCTAGTACAAACTGTGTTGCAGATATCAGCGTTCTCCCCCAAAATATTCACACTTGAAACAATATGAAACAAAACCAAAACAAAATCTTAAAGCATGCTTAGGCTTTCGTGTGTGTGCGTGTGTGTGTGGGTGTGTGTGTGTATGTATGCGTGTGTGTGTGTGTGTGTGTGTGTGTGTGTGTGTGTGTGTGTGTGTGTGTGTGTGTGTGTGTGTGTGTGTGTGTTTGTGTATTGCATGTATGTTTATGTGAGTTGATTTTAAAGAACTTGTAGAAGGTCTTCCACAGATGCATATTCCATTGGTTTTAACCACTCAGTCACTGCCGTTTTAAATTCTCCGTATGTATGCATACTTAGAAATTATATGAGTATGTATAAAAAGTTTTAACTAAATCGCAAAGAAATTGACCAAAAGTCAAAGTACTTGAAGCAAAGTAGTTGATATACATAATTAGAGAAATTAGAAAAACTTCGCAGAACTTCAGAACAATACACACTCACACAGTACTGTTTTACGATTACCGATTATACGAGTAATTATTTTAAGTTAAACTCCTTTTTTAGAGTTCTTATATAATTTATTATACTATTAAAGTAATTGTTGTCAAACTGATTATGATTAAACCTCTTTTCATAATCAATTAGCGAGTACAACCGTTAAACAACACTATGCCAAAGACAAACAAGACTGAGAAAAAATAATTTAATGACAAGCAAGAATGACAGGTTTAAATTTTTATCATCGAAGTATTTTTCATGAAATTATTCTTTATTCTAAAGGTAAATTAGTGTCGAAATGGCCGCATAAATCTAACTATGGTTCCTTGAAACGATATGATCAGGATTGATATTGAAATGTAAGTAATTATGGAGAGTCGAGATCCAATCTGTTTGTTTACTACATTGTATGAATCTGTTGAATTCCACTATAAAGGTTTGGGTGTTATCCAGCGTCTTTGAGGGTAGGTTCATGTGTTACCACGATTCATGGAGATGGATTCGGGAGTCATCCCGCTTCTTAAGGCAAGAGGCTTCTATACAGATGGCGAGCTATCCTAACCCTTCTATCATGAAGACCAGCAGCCTTACTCTTGAAATCATTGTCTATCTCTATCCGATTCCAATACCGTTCCAATCCTAATTCCAATCGTACCGAAGAGGGTACTCTGGAACGACAACTGGATTGGAATCGAGATCGAGTGCATGATCGTACAATCGGAATGATGAATGATTGCCACACTAAATAAATCAAACTCCACTAAAAACAAAACTTTTAAAATCTAGCAAAATCTTCATTTATTTACGCTTTTTCAATACTTTAAACGTAAATAATCATCAATAGTGTCCATTACATGTATAAAACGGACATAAAAACATACTTTTTTGGGATCAATGATAGAATGTTCGCCGATTATATTTTGGCGTAGGCCATACTTCCTGTCATCGAAGAATGTGCGCGAAGTACATACGTAAACAACTAAACAAGCAATAAATTTGTTAAGTTATGTTTGAGAATTCTGAGATAAACCTCTTATAACTTAACGAAATGGTATTTCAAGTGTTCTTTTTTAATTTTTGCTGATATCGGTTCTATTAAACTAACTTCGTTCTTCGTAACGACGCGACGTTCCGATAATTATTTTGAAGACTAAGTAAGTATATTACTGTAAATGTCTTCTTTCTGCGGATTTTCTTACATTTCTTAACACCTAAATATAATTTCAGCAAAATGAGCACCAGGCCAACATACCAAGAGCACAATTGCGGTATCTTTAAATGCCCTAGGAGGTGCACAAAAAGATGGGAAAGGCTGCGCAAAGCTAAGGTACCTTTTTGACAACTCACTATGAATTTAGCTATTGTCTACACAAATATTATAATAATTAACTTTTTGTTCTAGTATTGGGCAGACAAAGTGTGCCTTAAATAAATGACTGTGCAGCAAGCTCAATCCATAAGGCGCACAGGGGGCGGGCCTATTGATCATTTACCTGGCCTATACCTTGGGATCAAAGGCTCATAGCGATGATAGAAGGCCTGCAATTCGCCATAGGTGATAGGCACCTTGCTGTTAATCCCTTTCCATCCACAGTAAGTAAAAGAAGTAATGAATGGAATCAGTAGTACTACCCCTAATCAAGTCTAATATACATTTATTAAATACTAGCTGATGCCCGCAGCTTCGCCCGTGTAAAAGTTATTCCCGTTTCCTTATTTGTTCGCCTATGTGTTGTCCAGATCATAATCTATCCCTGTGCCAAGTTCAGCCAGATCCGTTTAGCCGTTAGAGCGTGAAAGAGTAACAAACGTCCACACTCACAAACTTTCACCTTTATAATATTAATAATTTGCAGAGTCAAAACATTCCCTATGTGACAATTGATATATAATATTATATATGAAACTGATCAATTTTGAACTTTACAGATACTGCACCCATACCCTGTACACCACGACTACAATCCAGCCAAAGGCAGCCTCACACTGGTCGGTCAAGGTGTAACATATTAGAGCAACAAAAGTGTTTGCTTATGTTGCGACAGCGGCAGAGGGTTGAAGCACAGAAAACAGCTGCAACTTTGTCTAATCTTGTGGAGCAGCTATCATCCTATCAAAGATCCATGGATGATATGGCTGCAGCTACAAGAGAGAGAGGCCTGAATATAGGAAGTGCCTTCAGCAATGTTGCTAGTGCGCTCAATAGTATTGCAAATGCTTTGCATGATAGACATAGCATTTAAATGATATCTAAAATTAGATTAACTAATTAGATATAATATCTAACTATTATATCTATGGCAGTGTAAGTTGTATTTTTATTGCTTTTTGTGTTAACTTTTGGCATTTAAAATAAAAGTGTTTTTACTTATCTCATGTTGTTTTATTTTATTAAAATACCAGAGTTCACATAGATATTAAAACCAATTGAATACTCTAAAGCTTTTGGTAACTTTATCAGGGTGGTAATGGACAACCCTATGGCCTAAGAGACATCTCCATCTATTCCTCAAAACTCCAATTGTACGTTTGACTGTATTCCAAGCCACACAGTAAACATTTGTAATATTCTTCAGGCGTTCCATTCCCGGAAGAGCATTTATTATTGGAGTCATTGTATTCTCCCTTTGAGCATAGCCTGAATCACCTGCAAATTATATTTAAATGGTTAGCAATGCTGTGCATATTACTATTAATAAAAAATATTTTTAATAGTATAGGTATATATTATTATATTAGTAATATATTATTATCTTCTTACCAAGTAAATAAAACTTTTTCTCTTGCATGAAGCAAATTTAACATGTGCATCATAAAGGGTGTGCATTCCAGACAAAACTTTCATATTTTGCCCCTCCATAAGTAGCATCCACACTCATGTTTAAGTCAGCTTCACAAATCTGTAAAAATGACATAAGATAAACTTACTAAATTACATTCTAAATACAATACATAAATAAAATTATAGAATAATGTATATGTATACAACTCACAATTAAAACATTCCTAGAAAGAAGGGTAGCCTTTCGTGTTGTAGAATCACTCTTCATGTTGTTGGTTTTAATAATGCCATAAGAGTGCCATCGATGCATTCTACAACGCAGGGAATTTTGAATTTTTCAAAGAATCTGAAATAATAATATGATTAGTATTATAATTAAGAAAGTGTACTTGTAAGTTTCATTACAATAACAAGAGCATAACTAAGATATACCTATAATGCAATAAATGATTTGAAAATGTCAATTCAACAAAGACATTAGGTACCTATTCCTTGCATGAAAACATTAAATCATTTACTTAATTACAACTAGTTCCTGGCGAGATTGTGGAAACTGTAGCCACTTATTCTAGATGACACCATAGTTAAGAGCATCTGTGACTTCTGCTAGAGCCTTAGATACTTACCGATTATTGAGACATCATTAAACTTTGTGTTCCACTCACTAACCGTTGATAGCTCCCCGTGGCATAAAACGACAGTGCCACTAATGTGTAATGTCTAAAATTAAGGTGCTTGCATGAAGAAAACAAGACAACGCACATAAAAAAAAACTTGATTCATGTTCTACTTATATAAAACAATACAAACCTTGTACTTTGTTGAAATATCGCTACGCCGAGTAGGACGAGGCATGAGGGGTTCCAAATTCATTTGTTGTTCACATGTTGTGTCCTTTATTTACTTCATAATTCCTTCTGAATTCATCGTCATCCATGGCAAATACATTGTCTTAATATCACGCTATTCTCCGCAAATTTCGACTTTGTCTTACGTCTAATGAATGAGCACTATCACAACTTTCTTAAATACGTCCCAAACGAGCCATAACTCACTATGTAAACCTTTAAAATAATTTATAAAACTGAACTCGATTCTCAGAAAGTTATATTTCTGAAACTGGGAAATTTCGATCGCCAACAAGAACCCGTACTCGATACGTCAATGTCAAAATCACGTCAAGAGTAGCAAAAAAGTGCATCGTTCGGCTTTAGTCGATTTCGTTTAGTTCCAAAAGTTGCCACCAGAATCCAATCCAATTTTGCGCTGGTGTCGCGGTCGAGAGTACCAAATGCTCGATTCCAATTTCAATTTCACGGAATCGAGTGTCGAGAGTAAGCCTGCTGGTCTCTAGAAGAAACTATATAAGGTCAACTCACACTAAGTCCATACTTGGCGTTCCCAATGTTCCACCTCAGACCAGCCAACTCTGCGGCGTAAGCGAACTGCTGGAGACTGTCCCTCAGCAGCAGGACCCACAGGGAGGTCAGGTTGCAGCTGGTTGGGTCTGCGTACGCTAGGGGGCTGGAAATGTACTATATTTTAATGCTTTTAGGGTTCCATATTCCCAATTACTAAAACTAAGCTGTTTGTCAATCACCAGGCTGTATCTCAGGAACCGTGATAGCTAGAGAGCTGAAATTTTCACAGATGATGTATTTTTGTTGCCGCTATAATAACAAATACTAAAACAGAAAAATATTTAAGGGGGACTCCGATACAACTAACGTACTTTATTTGTGTTTTTTTATACTGAAACTTCTAATAGGATACTCTCATTAAACAGCTATTGACCTGCATAACGAACGAATGAAAAAAAGAGAGGGGGGGGGGGGGCTTAAGCTACATTGCTTTGTAGGTACAGATGTCTGTTACTCTTTCACGCTCCGACGTCTGACCGGATCTTGGCGCCGATTCTCGACCACACGACGTGAATGCGTGGACGCAAATTTACGGGTGAAACGTCGTCCGTCTCATGTTTCGCCGTTCCTAAATGAGACAGGCGACGCGTCACCCGCCGATTTCCGCCCACGCATTCATGTCGTGTGAAGCGAGAATCGGTGCCCTGGCTGAATATTGGTACAAATTTAATTGCAGCTCGGCTCCTATTCGTGACAGCGTGATGAAATGTTCCATCAAACTCTAAAACAAAGTTTCAACCACAGACATAATATATACAAAGACTTCTATATAAACTGAGGTAGACGTGCCGTACTCTAACAAACGAGATTTCAAAAGCAATCCTCAAATACACACATTAATAAGACTACACTCACTTATAAATATTTTTTAAGTCATTGTCACCACACACAATAGCAATATACGAATAGAAAAAGAGTAAAAGAGAAGTCGTATGGACTCCGATTGCAAGTCGAGCACCTACTTTCGAAGTTTTGACTCACAACAGTGCGAGCAACGCTGCTAATTAGCTCAGTTTATAGGTTTCAAAAATCGGTGCGTAGGGCATGTCTACCTCAGTTTATATAAAGTCTTTGATTATATACCTAGATGCTGCTAGTGTCATAAAGATCATTGTGGTGTCAAATTACTGTTCTTGACGTCACACGAACGGGTTTAAAAAGTGACACGCTATGTATTTAATATGTCTATGGTTTCAACTTGTAGTAGCTGAAAACATAGCATTCAACCAAACAAACTCTAACCTAATATTATTAGTATACTGTATTTCAATAGCTTTGCGCAAAAATGTAAACATACACATTTGATCCTATATATCCATCGTTACTTGCTATTGAGTATTCACCCTGATTATATTCCAGTGTCCAGGAGTCATACAGTGTTCTTACAATCATTTCGATACCAAATAACTTCTTTATGACAGTTTATTTTCATTTTAAATACCTGCTCAGGACAGTAAAAAATTCAATGATTTGTCATACTATATTTTTCTACTCATCTGTCTTAGACATCGATTGTCAAAACATGACATGTTTACATTATTGTCAGATCGGGTAGGATTGGACTATATAGATATTCGTATGCTTACCTTACAAAATCAAAAGTGACCACAGCTTTAGGTAGAAGAAATTCATTGTCCTTTTTGTACCATAGTCTCATTGAAGGTGTGTCCTGAAATTGTTGGTAATTATCAATATTTTGATAAGATAAGATAATAGTTTATTTGTCAGAATATTGTACATAAAGGTGTTACAAGCATTGAGAAGATCATAATATTCTGCCGTTTTCGGCGTACAAACATTAGAGTAGTTAGAACATAATAGACGTCACTTTCCAACTAATGGGAACTCAACCGGTGTCGCCATTGTCAGACGTGATATAGAATCCTGTGTCCAGTGATTCAGCAAATTAATTATTCAGCTGTTTTGCAGTATCAGCTGAATAATTAATTTGCTGATACTTCTGAAAATTCTCCCGTGTGGCGATGGTGAAGGAGTACAAAATGTCAGCACCCTGATTCATCCCGAGGGTGTAGTAAGAGGCGACTAAGGGAACACTTTCGCAAAAAGATCCATTGCGTAGAGAAGGAAAACTCGAAACGAAACTGGTTGTTAGTAAAATGACAATCGTTAAGCCAAGTTGAAGGTTCAAATTTTTCAAGCCACCCATAAGGCGGCTTGAAAAATTTCAACTGCTAGTCGTCACGACCTTAAACTTGTCCATTTCAACGCTGCAATGGTCTCACTACCTATTACGTGGGTCACTAAAACTATAAGGTGAAATGTGGGCGTATACTATGCGTCTACCTACCACACTGGGGATAAAGGCGTGGCTATATGTAGAAATAGAAATAGAAATAGAAAAATCTTTTATAACACATTTGCTCGTAAAGAGTCTCTTATTTGACCCATTTCACTAACGTAATGTATCTCATTACGGCCTAGTCCGGTAATGTAAAGTAAAACGGACGATTGCGTCTAAAACGAACGGTTCCTTTTTAAATCTTAGCAAAGAGTTTTTATGTCAGAAAAGTGGTGAACATTTTATGAATAAAATTAACTTTGGGAGATAAAATATAATAAAATAAACATGTAATTGTTTAATTTAATTAATTTTGACAATAAATTACAACCATTTATGTGAAACCAATACAAACAATATTAATTTACTTTATTAATAATACTGGCTGTTTTTGTGCCTTTGCCTCTTAAGAAATAAGAAAAAAAGAAAGCGTTGTGAACAAGTAAAATTCCGCGCGCTTTATTATCGCTATTTTTTTGCTACGTGTTTTTGTTAGTTTATGAATGTCCCCGTTTTATTTATTTCCTTGTTTCCTCGCAAATATGTTATAAAACGTCGTATGACACACGTTCGCTTTGATAATTACAGCCTCTGCTTTTTTGTAGCCCTCGCCTGCGGCTCGGGCTAGCAATATTGCCTCGGCTGTAATTATCAACTTACCGAACTTGTGTCATAATGTACTATTACAGGCCACAATATTACAGGTTTAGGTTTTCAGTTCACAAGTTAGGTAGATAACACTGACATTGTACCAAAAGGAACCACAGCTCAGCAAAATGTCCTTATGTGTGTATTTATGTTATTCAGGTAATTTTTTTTTCCAGCTAATGAGTCAAGTATTTAGACTTATCTTCGTCTGTCTTTCTCTCTATTATGAGGCTGTAATCTCGTGAACGGTGATAGCTAAGAAAAAAAAAATCACGACCATTTCACACAACGCTATCTGATCCCAAAGTAAGCTAGGAATAACCTGCTTGTGTTATGGGTATCAGCACACTTTAAATACATACATATTATACATAGAAACACCCAGACTCTTGAGACAAATATATGTGTCACAGATTTTTTGTCTCCGGTGGGAATCGAATCCACGACCTCGTTCGTGACCAGTCATAGTTAGAGAGCTGAAATTTTCACAGATGATGTATTTCTGTTGCCGTTATAACACAAGATATTAAAATCAGAAAAAAGGGTAGGATTGAGGGGTGCTCCCATACAACAAATTTGATTTTTAGCCGTTCTTTAGTAAAGCACCCTTCTTGCACGAGTCCGACTCGCACCTGGCCGATTTTTTTGAAGTAAAACTTCTTTAGGCGCGACTAGGGAGTAACTCAGATTTTTTTCTCACGGAAGTAACGCTTACTATTTAAATTTTGAATATCAAAATTCGAATGAATGATATTAATATAACTTTTGATGCCGTCAATGGCAAAGAAGTTTTACTTCAACCGCGAGTAAAGGTTACACGCACGCTTTTGAAGTAAATCTTCTTTAGGCGCGACTAGGGAGGAACTCAGATTTTTTTCTGACGGAAGTAACGCTTACGAATGAATTATATTAATTATAACATTTGATGCCATCAATGGCAAAGAAGTTTCACTTCAATCGCGCGTAAAGGTTACACGCACACACTTTTTTTTAGTTTGATAAAGAGAAGAAAGGGACTCACCTTGACTATGGCGGGTCCCATGGCGTCGCTGGTGGGGTCTTCGGTTTTGTCCAGCGAGAGCTTGGAGGGGATGAACTCGTTGGGGGGAGGCAGGTGTAGCTCCGCCGGGATTGTCACTTCACACCATTCCTGGAACGTTCAATATAGGGGTAACAAATATTTACATAAATCTATTCTATGCATATAAAATGAATCTGCAAAATGTATGTATAACTTCAAAACGGCTGGACCGATTTGGATTATTCTTTATTATTAGTTTATTTTTGTTATATTTTTCTTTATTATTAGTTTATTAGTATTATTTGTAGCCAGCGCAAGGTTCCAATTAAAAAAAAAAAAATATGGCGGAACAAAGTTCGCGGGTCAGTTAGTAATAAATAAATAAATAGAGTTGGACAATCTCACATAATATTTTATTATAAAGTGAAAAAAGACAACTTGGCCCAGACGGGACTTGAACCCGCAACCTTTGCCTAATCCAGGGCAATGCTCTAACCAATTGAGCTACGGGAGCCGTACTGATACAAGTTGAAATTCGACTTACGGACTGAATTTCGACAGTACAATACTTCGACATGTAGCGAACTTCGAAAACACATAGATCGACAAGTCATTACTTCGACAGACATTTGTTAGACAACACACACCGTCGAATTACCACTACTTCGACAGACGATTATTCGACAGACAATACTTAGACAAGACACATCTTCGAATGACCACTACTTCGACAGATTTTTTTTAACATTCTCTCAAAATAATAATGCTCTGAAATGTAAAGCCCACCTAATTAAATACGAGTATGTACCTAATCAATGATTGTAACTGTTTTTTTATTATTTCGAGCCTGACCCGAAAATCTGACCAGGCTAGGTAAGAAACTTGAAATAAAAAACTTATATTTGTTCCAAACGTTACCCTCTTCCTAACCTGACCCGACGTCTCGTTCCTATCATAGCCCGAGTTGAGCGCCCGGGGAGCAAGGCCACGGCAGGGGTTGTGCAAGTCGTGCGTCGAATTCGGCGGCTGGGTCTCGAGATCGTCCTTCACAAATCCGAGGCTCTGCGCTTCCACGGACCTCGGAAGGGGCCACGTACGGGATCCAGTCTGAGGGTAGAGGGCGTCAGCATCGGCATCGAACCCTCAATGAAGTATCTGGGGAACTTCGGGCATCACTTCCAAAGTTTGGTCCCAAAACTGAGCGGGCATCAGCCGCGCTGGTGCGGGGGACCCAACGCTCCTTACAGGCGACTGTACCTAGGGATCGTGCGAAGTAAGGCCCTGTAGCGGCCCCCGTTTTGAGCAACCCTTGCCATGGCCTTTAGTGCTGCGTCACGTTGCGTTGTTCCCCGCGCGCGCAATTCTGGCTATGACAGGAACGAGACGTCGGCGTCGGGTCAGTTAAGGAAGAGGGTAACATTCGGAAAATATTTTTTTTTTATTTCAAGTTTCTTACCTAGCCTGGTCAGATTTTGGGGTCAGGTTCGGAATAATAAAAAAGAAACAGTTACAATCATTGATTAGGTATATACTCGTATTTAATTAGGTGGGGCTTATTACATTTCAGAGCATTATTATTTTCAGATAATGTTAAAAAAATCTGTCGAAGTAGTGGTCATTCGAAGATGTGTCTTGTCTAAGTATTGTCTGTCGAATAATCGTCCGTCGAAGTAGTGGTAATTCGAAGGTGTGTGTTGTCTAACAAATGTCTGTCGAAGTAATGACTTGTCGATCTATGTGTTTTCGAAGTTCGCTACATGTCGAAGTATTGTACTGTCGAAATTCAGTCCGTATTGTAACCGCCATTTAAGAGTATGGCACAGAGCCATCTATCGAGCTACTTAGCAACTCTGATATCAATGAACGATATTGCAATCATTTTTATACATTGATTTGATGTCTCCGACTCTGTATCAGTACGGCTCCCGTAGCTCAATTGGTTAGAGCATTGCCCTGGATTAGGCAAAGGTTGCGGGTTCAAGTCCCGTCTGGGCCAAGTTGTCTTTTTTCACTTTATAATAAAATATTATGAAAAAGTTAGCATACTAATTGCTTTAAATATTAAAAATCGAATCTCACATAACATCATCTAGCTCTAAATAAGCTATAAACTTGTGCTACGAACACTCTGATTCCAAAACAAACATATGTGGATCACAAAAATCTTTGGACCGACCCGGGAATCAACAAGTGTCGATTTGAAAATTAGAAAAAAACCCCGATCTTAAGACCGTGACTTAATAAGCCCAAACCTGCTACGAATCCTGTAGATTTTGAGGAGGGGCAGCTAAAGCCTGCCGAGAACTCTCTAACATCATTCCGAGGTACTTAATGTGTTTTATGATTTGTCTAAGGCTTTTGATTGTGTACAACATAAAACATTCATCAGGAAATTACGTCATTACGTCACAAGGAGCAAGGCTCTCGATCTCTTGACTTCATATTTTAAGCAATAGAACTTAGAAGGTCGATTTTAATGGCTCAGGTTAAAAGGGAGCTATAGCTACTATGGGCGTCTCACAGGGTTCAATACTCGGGCCATTGTTATTCATCGATTTTAATAACCTACGCCATTAGATGGGGATGACAGTAGCATTGGTTTATTCGCAGATGATACTTTATTTAATTTTAAAAATTAAAAGACAACTATGGCGATGTCAACAATGCAATCATGAAAGTTATGCATTCTGGCCGAAGGGGATTTAACACTAGCAATAAATAAATAAATAAATAATAAATAATAAATAAATATTCACGGACATCTCACACAACGCTATTTGATCCCAAAGTAAGCTAGGAATAACCTGCTTGTGTTACGGGTATCAATCCCAAAGTAAGCTAGGAATAACCTGCTTGTGTTATGGGTATCAGACCACGGATATTAATACTTATATACTTTTAAATACGTACATATCTATATATATATAAATGTTGTGTGCGTTTGTGTATCTATTAAAAACTCAAAATTTACTGAATCGATTGAGCTCAAAATTGGACACGATATACAATAGGATTCAGAGATGGTTTTAGGCTACTTTATACACTTTTATCATAACAGCAATAAGAATAAAATAGCTTTAAAAAGTGATTTTACCAATAGATGGCGTTGGTCGTTTTTTTTTAAATTATATTCTGCCAGCTTCAGAACAAAATATTATAAACAACCTATTTAGAAGGTACCAGATTGATGTTTTTTAAGAGAAGTTTGATTGCGGCCTTCTTGCGTTCAGAATAATAAAATAGAGTACTTACCTAATAAAGAGGTCAGATATGTTTTGCATGTTATTTTTGAACTTTTTGGACACTCGGAATTTTGAAGTTTTGGACTTTAGACTTTTTGAATTTTGGAGTTTTGGAGTTTTGGAGTTATGGAGTTTTGGACTTTTGGACTATTGGACTTTTGGACTTTTGGACTTTTGGACTTTTGGACTTTTGTACTTTTGTACTTTTGAACTTTTCGAGTTTTGGGCGTTTGACATTTTGGACTTTTGGAGTTGGAGTTTTAGAGTTTTAGACATTTAGAGTGGTAGAGTTTTAGAGTTTTGGAGATTTGGAGTTTTGGAGTTTTGGAGTTTTGGAGTTTTGAAGTTTTGGAGTTTTGTAGTTTTGGAGTTTTGGAGTTTTGGAGTTTTGGAGTTTTGGAGTTTCGGAGTTTCGGAGTTTCGGAGTTTCGGAGTTTCGGACTTTTGGACTTTTGGACTTTTGGACTTTTGGACTTTTGGACTTTTGGAATTTTGGAGTTTTGGACTTTTAGAATTTTAGACTTTGTAGTTTTGGACTTTTGGACTTTGGACTTTTGGACTATTGGACTTTTGGACTATTGGACTTTTGGACTTTTTGACTTTTTGACTTTGGACTTTTGAACTTTTGAACTTTTGGACTACTACTAACTCCTATGATATTTCTTTCGAAAAATAAGGTCATGAAGAAGTTTCACTTCTTACGTGTGTACAATAGTTTACGCACACATTTTTTTTAAATGTACCCATCATTTAGTTTGTTACTCATTTCTCATAGGCACATAAAACCACCATAAAAAAGTCACAGCGAAGCGTGGCAGGGTACCGCTAGTTATACATAAAAACACCCAGACTCTTGAGACAAACATTCCGGTGGGAATCGAACCCACGACCTCCAGCGTCGCAGGCGGTATCACTACCGAACGCGCCACAGAGGCAGTCAAATAAAAAAAAAGGCAATCTTAAGTTGAATGACAATAAAACCTAATAATATATTTTAATTTTATTATTTAGTACGTACCTTCAACTTGTCCTTGTCGATATCCTCTTCAAGATACTTGGTTCCGTACCAGGGTTCCGTCATCGTGCACTTGTCTCCAAAAGCTCTGAGGAATATAAAAAACATTAGAAAAAAAAATTAAGCAGCCTTTCTGTATTTTTTCAAATAAATTTTAAAAGATAAATTGGTTCAATTAAACCCACGACCTTTATCTAAACCTGGGCAATACTCTAAGCGTCATTTTGATATCCTTGGAAGTGATGAAATATACGTTTTTCTACGACCATTTGGTAATTTGCTTAATATATAACCACAAGTCATATCTCAATAGTACTTGGCAGGTCATGTTACAATGACCATTTCCACACGGGTAAATCGTTCTACAATGGAACTTTTTAATTTATTTTTATGGCTATGGCATCAAAAAATCAACGTGTATAAGCATCAAATAATCAAAGTGTATAAAAGTATCGATTCGCTGCATTTGAAAAGGCACAATTAAATAAATATTCATTCGAACAACAAGGCTACTCAATCAGTTGAACCTGCTCAAATTCCCGTCACCAGTCCAGCCGAGGTACCAGATCCCACAATATGATTATGCCAAAAAGCGAGCGTAATTGCGTCACGACTAAACATCGCATGTAATTAGGCTGTATGGATGAATTGCCTTTGCCTTTCACTTGTGGGATTACAAGAACAAAAGTGTAGTTCATACCAACACGGCAATACGGCTCACCACCTATTACGTGGCACAAATTATAAAGAGGTGAAATGTGGGCATATAATAATATGCATCTGCCTACCCGTTCGGGGATAAAGGCGTGATCATACGTATGGGTGTTTCCATGTATTTATTGTTTTAACAGTCAGATGGACGGACATCAAAAGGATTCTACTAGTTTCGATTATTCTTTATTCTCAAAACTATTACATAATTCACTGACAGTCAATTAAAAGCCTTAAAAAACTACTCACTTAGCAACAATAGCGACGCGAACGTTCTCCGGGGTAAGCAGAGATAGTAGCTCTGTTATCAATTCTGGTTTCCACTCCGTCATCAGGTAGTAGGCGCTTAGAATATCTTCCATTGGAAATTCCTGGAAAATATGGATATTTTGTTAGATTTTAAGATGTGAGTATAGTGTAAGTTAATAGGTCTATACGTATAAATAAAATCGAATTGTTTGTGATTCCAAATTAAAAGCTCTCATAATGAAATTATATACGGTACATAAAAAATAAAGTTGGGACCTCCTATCATGTCATATAATGTAGTTTAATGTTATATAATGTCACGTCATGTTAGTCACGGCATGTCATACAATGTTACTGTTACCGGTGAAAACTTGTAATTGGCCCTCATTATGTTATGTATCTGTTTATTCTCTTTAATTAGCTGTAAGTTATACTGAAAGATTAAAATAAATGTCACGTCATGTCATGCCATGATACACACCTGTAACAGATGCACAAGCCCCACAACCAAACTCCTGGGCTCCTGTACATCCTTGAAGCGGAACTCTATCACCATGAGGTCTCTGTTCCCCCCACAGCTTTGTAATGTCACGTCATCTCATATTCTAGCATGTTTTTTTTTTTTTTTATACCACTAAGGTGGCAGACAAGCATACGGCCCACCAGAAGGACCGGTGGTCACCGCAGCCTATGAACGCTTGCAACACCCGAGGTGCCACACTCGCGCTGCCGACCCTGTATAAACCTTCTAAGACCCCTTTTAAAGAACCCCGTACTGTAGGCGTTTGGGAAAACCGAGGCAGGGAGGTCATTCCACAACCTAAGCGTGCGCGGAAGAAAACACCTATCGGATCTAACCGTGCTGGAACGCACCGGACGCAGAGTGTGAGGATGAACTCCCTGTCTGTGGCGAGCGGTGCGGTGATAGAACGTAGCCGTGGGCATCATATCAAACAATTCCTCAGAGCACATACCATTGTACAGGCGGTACAACACGCATAAGGAGGCAAAGACTCTCCTGTCGCGAAGAGGTCCCACACCAGCTGTAAGTACAGGATCGTTGACAATTCTTACAGCTCGTCTTTGCACCGAGCCAAATGGACGAAGCTGATATTCAGGTGCTCCCGCCCAGAGGTGACAGCAGTACTCCATATACGGCCGCACTTGAGACTTATAGAGAAGCAGTGTTTGCGCCACAGTGAAGTACCGCCGCGCCCTGTTGAGCACACCTAGCTTCTTGGACGCCAGCTTAGCCTTGTCCTCCAAATGACTACGGAACTGAACGCCACTGGAGATGTCAACGCCAAGGATCCCTATACTTTTGGAGATGGAAAGAGATGTGCCCTGAAATTGCGGCGCTACAGTAATTGGGGTTTGCTTAGCGGTGAAAAAACACGCTTGTGTCTTGGAAGGGTTGAACTGGACAAGATTTTGTCCACCCCAATCGGACACTCTAGTAAGAGTAGCCTCGATTTCAGACACAAGCTATTCACGATTTTCCTCTACTGTGTCCCGAGAGATACCGGGGCGGCCCGTGTAACAAGTGTCCCCCGTACTGTCGTCCGCATAACAATGAATGCCGTCAATAGACAACATGTCATTGATATGCAGCAGAAACAGAGTAGAAGACAACACTGAGCCTTGCGGTACTCCAGCGTTTATGGCCATGCAGTCTGAACAGCTGCCGTCAACGACGGCCCTGATGCTTCTACCGGCCAAGAAGCTGGACACCCATCCGCATAATCTCTCGGGTAGTCCATATGAGGGCAATTTCGTAAGAAGACCACGGTGCCAGACCCGGTCAAAGGCTTTAGAGATGTCGAGGCTCACTGCTAGAGCCTCACCCTTACTCTCGATAGCCACCGCCCATCGGTGTGTTAGGTACACAAGAAGATCGCCCGTCGAGCGACCGTGACGGAAACCGTACTGCCGGTCGCTGAGCAGGTCGTGTTCCTCAAGGTACCCCAGGAGCTGTGTATTAATTACACGCTCCATCACCTTGGATAAAAGGGAGGTGACGGCTATAGGCCTGTAATTGGCCGGGTCGGTCCTGTCACCCTTCTTGGGTACAGGATGTACATACGCGATCTTCCACGACGCCGGGACTTGTTGCATGGAATAGGAAAGTGTGAAAAGACGTGTAAGTACTGGACACAACTCTGGACCACAATGCTTTAGTACCACCGCGGGAATGCCGTCTGGCCCACTCGACTTATGAACGTCCAGGGATTGAAGCTCCCGCCGGACATTCCGCTGTGTAAATTTAACTTCCGTCATGGAAGTGCCACAACTCGGAATGCCCGGCGGTAAAGCACCCCCGTCGCTCATGGTCGAGTTAGAGGCAAAGAGATTACCCAAAAGGTCGGCTTTCTCCTTGGCACTCTGGGCCAAACTACCGTCGGGTTTAAGCAAGGGTGGTAATCCTGACCGACAAAAGTTTCCCTCGGCAGCTTTGGCAAGCGACCAAAATTCACGACTTCCTGAAGGGTAGCCTGCTAGCTGTTCGCCAATTCTGCCGACGAAATCGAACTTGGCCTTGACAATTGCTCTTTTACTGGACCTCGAGACGGCATTTAATTTGCGTTTTACCTCAGAGATGTTTGGATCTGAATTTGCACGAGCCGTGGTCCAAGCTCTGTAGGCAGATTCTTTCTGCATTAGAGCTTCTCTGCAGAGCCGATTGAACCACGGTCGCTTTTTTGCACCTACAGGGATCCAGCGGTTGGGAATGTAGCATTCCATACCCTCCAAGATCCCCTCAGCGACTGCTACAGCACAAGAATCCAGACAAACAAAGCCGCCACCACGGGTACGACGCATAGAACTCTCGCAGTCCATCCCAGTCTGCTGACTTGTAGTGCCACACATGTCGCCACTCCTTGGGCCGAGGTGGTTCAGGCCTTGCGAGAGGCACATGCGTCCGAACGACACAGTGGTCCGACGATCCTAGCGGAGCATCCACTGAAACGTTGTATCCGTCCGGACGCGTTGTCAGCAGGAGGTCCAGCAATGCACTATGCTCGTTCTCCCTGTCTGGTATCCTTGTATGGGATTTAACCAGCTGGGAGAACCCATAGGTCAAGGCAAATTCGTGAGCAGCTTTTTCCGCAAAGTCGGTGGTCCGGGAGCCCAACCAGTCAACATGATGACCGTTGAAATCTCCCAAAATCACTATCTCCGCGGAGGGACACTGCTCAATCACCCTGTCAGTCGACTGCTGCAGGTGGTCATAAAGGCGAACTGTGTCCGTGTTACCGTTGTGAGACCTGTACACGCACGCGTAGATCCGGGTGTGGCCCCCGTGATCCACGCGCGCCCATAATGTAGACAGGTCCCTGTCTTCGAGGCTTGTAAGACGGCGACAGCAGACATCATCCCGGACGTACATACACACCCCGGCTTTTTGCCTGAAGTGGTACTCCAGCTTGTAGCCAGGGTACATTAAGTCAGATGCATCTTTCGGGCATGAGATCTGCGTCTCCGTCAAGAAAAAAAGGGTCGGCTTCGCAGTTTCAAGATGGTGGTGGACTACGTTGATGTTCGCGCGCATGCCTCTGATGTTGCAAAAGTCCACTTGAAGTGTGGACGCCGATGCCGCTGTGGATACCTTTTTATTTTTTCTTTTTGCTGCCATGGTTGTTTTTTTTTAAAAGGGGAATTAAGAAGGTTGAGGGGGCGCCTGCGTGCTGTTGGCGCAGGAGACTAAGCGAGGCTCCAACTCACCAAAGGCAGACAAAGGTAATGCGGAAGATTGGCACGGCGTACGGAAGGGCCCCCCCCCCCCCCCCCCAATGCAGTGGCCGCGTCCACTCCGGTATCCTCCTAAGGCACGACCACAGCACCAGGGACTTTACACAGGCTGCTGGTTCAGCCTCCTGGGGCGGAGATTAAGTGATCCCCAGGTTCGGGTTCCATACAGCCTGCGGGCGGTCAGCGGTCAACCGTTTCACCGGGTCTCCCTGACCCCCGTACCAATACTCCGCGCCTCTATCCGCTAATGGAGCCAGATAAGCCTCTGGTCTCACCGTCACCGGCACAAAGTCGCCCCAATGAGCTCTGGATCCCTGCTAACCGACGGAGAACATAACCCAACCGGAGTCAGGTTACTATTACCGCGGTTCTGCAGGGCGGAGGTACTGCCCCAGGCGGGCTGCTCAACGAACGGAGTACCGTTATGCCCTTCCTCCTAATGTGGGCTTTTTCGTTAATCCCTAAGATATTGAATCTTAGGGATCTCATTGCAGAAGCCACTACTGTACCCTCAGGGTGTAACGTTAGCTCCATGAGAAGTAACGCATATCCCCTAAACCCCGAGGGGTATTCTTATACTGTATATATATATATACGGTAGCGGTAGTCTTATACTGTAACGTCATATAATGTCAAGTCATGTCATACAATGTCACCTCATGTCATGCTATGATACACACCTGTAACAGATGCACAAGCCCCACAACCAAACTCCTGGGCTCCTGTACATCCTTGAAGCGGAACTCCATCGCCATTAGATCTCTCTGTTTCTCCCACTCCTATCGCTTTGTCATGTCACGATATGTCACATAATTACACGCCATATCATATAATGTCACGTCATGTCATATAATGTCACACCGTGTCATATGATGTAATGTCATATTATGTAACGCCATGTCATATGATGTCATCTTATATGTCAAGTCATGGCATGGCATGTCATGATACTGGGCTATTAAGCCACTCACTGATTATTTCAGTGGAAATATATTTTATAGAATAATTTACTTTGATGTAAAATTTCTTCGACAGTATGAAGTAAATTAAAAAATTTAGTTAGTTCCTGATCTTTTCTTTTACCATTGCGCACGCCTATACAGGGTGAATTTTTGAAAAGGGATTGGATGGCCAAATCCGAAACTATAAGGAATAGAGAAAAATGCTGAAAGGAGTCACGAGCCCGATTTTGATGAAACTTAAAACCTCATCATTAGATTTTTGAAAAACTCATAATCCTAGCTGGGAATAGAACTTGTTGATTTTGAAAAAAAAAACACACCCTTTATTATTACCCCATACGATAGAGTCGCTGTTAAGGATCAAATTTTGCAAAGTAATGATATACGCCAAATTTAAGGAACATTTGGAATTTTAATAGAATGCATATTTCATGTACCTAAATTTTGTATCATAATTTGTTTCGTTCGAAATCCCAGAAATCATCGTAACTATTCCGTGTTTTAAATTATGCTCAGAATGTTTTTTTTAGAGAATATTCTCAACGGAATCAATAATATTCCTTAATTATTCCTTGAGGTTTCGAATCCAGCTATGTATTGCAAAGATTTTGAACAATTAATCAGTCAACGTAAGAAAAATAAAATGTATTTTGTTAAAGATGAGCTCTTTCCTGTAGTTTGCCGTATACCATTACTTCCCAGAATATGATCCTTAATAGCAATACTATCGTATGGTGTAATAATATAGGGTGTGTTTTTTTTTTCAAAATCAATGGATTCGATTCCCAGCTAGGATTATTGGTTTTTCAAAAATCTAATGATGAGGTTTTAAGTTTCATCAAAATCGGGCTCGTGACTCCTTTGAGCATTTTTCGTTATTCCTTATAGTTTCGGATTTGGCCATCCAATCCCTTTTGAAAAATTCACCCTGTATATAGCTTACATCCCACCATATCTCCTTCCATCAACTATCCCTACTATGACACTATTAAGGACACACCCATATACCGACCTAAGTATAACCATTATACCTACGCTTAATAGCGCCTAATAAAATAATTACAGCAAATCTATGATTTACGCCACAAAACCTGTAACAGATGCACATGCCCCACGACCAAACTCCTGGGCTCCTGTACATCCTTGAAGCGGAACTCCATCGCCATTAAATCTCTCTGCTCCTCCCACACCCATAGCTGCGGAGGTTGTTTCTTGAGCATGCCTATGTACTGGAAGATAGAGAAATGGTTGAAAATGACATTAACAAGTAAGTTTACTTATATTTATTTTTTAAGTGTAAATAGATATGTGTTTCTGTATATTTATTATACCAACTAGGTATTATGTCACTACGCCTAGTACGCCATAAACTGCCTCATAATTTTAAGTATTCCTACCAGGAAATCCATCATGGTTGTCTGGAAGAGATCGCTTTAAGCGATAAGACCGCCCATTGTACGTTTGATAATTTTAAGATTCATTTCTGTAATTTTCAATATGGTGTATGTACAATAAAGTGTTTTCTATTTCTATTCTATTCTATTAACTTAATTAATTAAGATAATTTTGAAAAGCAATTAGTATGCTGACTCGATCATAAATTTTATTCGACTAGAAATTACATTCGAACCTGCGTTTGTGAGTGTGAATGTTTGTTACTCTTTTACGATCTATCGGCAAAACTAATCAGGCTGAAATTTGGCATAGAAATAGATCATAGTCTGAAGTAACACATAAGTTATTTTTATTCCGGGAATAAGCTACCATGGGAAGTCATCAATCTAGTTCAAAATATCTATAGATAATATTTAATATAAAGTGAAAAAAGACAACTTGGCCCGCACGGGATTAGGCAAAGGTTGCGGGTTCAAATCCCGTGTGGGCCAAGATGTCTTTTTTCACTTTATATTAAATATTATGAAAAAGTCAGCATACTAATTGCTTTAAATATTTCATCCATATCTATAGATAGATTATTTGTTTGTATCGAATACGCTCCAAAACTAATAAACCGATTTGAGAAATTCTTTCACTATTGGAAAGCTACACTATCCCCGGTTAACATAGGCTATACTTTATTCCCATAGGCACATGGGACTATATACATAGGCTATATTTACAGGGTGTAGTGGGGCCCCACCAACACCATCGGGCCCAAGTCAACCTCACGTGCAAGCTCGTGCACCTGCTGAACAACGGACGAGGCTCTGACGGCGGCGGTCCATTTCAACACGGCGATGGGCTCACCACCTGTCACGTGGGACCGAATTGTACACGGTGAAATGTGGGCCGGTATAGGCCTCTGCCTACCCCTTCGGGGATAAAGGCGTGAGTATATGTATGTATGTATGTACTTTATTCCCGTATTCCCACGGGAACGACACCTACGCTTGGGAAACCGCATGACGTCCGCTAGTTAAAAATAAAAAAAAAAACTTGAGAGGTGTCATGGGACACCCGGATGGAACGAAGTTCCTTTCGATTAATTAGTGAAGGAATTGTAATAATTTTTTTTTTTTAATTAATAATAATATTTTTTTATTATTAACCCCCATTTTATTACCCCCCACCCCCCATATTAAATCCCCCCCCTTCCCCCCACCTCCCGGTAGAGGTACCTCTACCCTCCAAACTATAGCAAAAAGTGTCGTGACAACTTTTCGTAAGAATTTTTTCCGTCTAGCCCCCTTTCACAACGCGCGATAAGGAACTTCGTTCCATTTAAAGAAACACAAAACCGATGATCATTACTCCTAAACAGCTAAACAAATAGGTACCAACCTGAAACACCAGACTTATAATGTCATCGATATGCGACAGTCCTTCTTCAGTCAGGTCCACTTGTACTCCGAAAAACCCGAACCCGCGGGCCCCTATTCGCGTGCCGCCTACTAGACTGTGGAGAAATATTATACATAAATAAAAAAAACTAGCCAAATGCAAGTTACTCAGAGATGAAGGTTTCCGTACCAAAAAAACGGCAAAAAATTTACGTTTTTTTACGTTTGATGTATGGGAGGGGAGGCTCCCTTACTTCTAATTTTAGTATTTGTCGTTCTAAAATTTTAGCTCTCTAGCTATTACGATTCTTGAGAAACAGCCTCTGAGAGACAGACAAACAGACGGACAGCGAAGTCTCATAAATAGGGTCCCATTTTACCCTTTGGGCACGGAACCCTAATAATAAATGCGATAATAATAAATAATAAAAGAAAGGTAAACAAGGTTATAGAAAAGCACACATCCGCAGGGCAGCTTGTGGCGAGCTGAATGTGCGTGGCTACACATCGGTCCCGATACCTCAGAGTTTTGTTGCGCTCCTCGACCAGTTAGCATTTAATGGGCTAACGGGAGACAGTACTCCCGGGAGTGCAGCAAATCTCAACTCTGGCTTGCCTTAATTGGCTGGTCAGAGGGAGGAAGCCAGAGCTTTATGCTCGGGGGTGGAAGTGTCATTTTCAAGGGCATAACTACGGGGAAACCCGCTCCGGGTCTGACCCGTGATGGTGAAACCGGCGCCGCACCGCTCGACACCCCTAGCCGCTCACACCGGTGTTGCCCTCTGTCGCCTTACAGGCTTAATGCCTTTGGCGATTGTATAGGGGGCCCATCTAGTGAGTTGGCGAGTCACCGTCTGCCAAAGTTTTAATATAATAATAGGTATATTGAAATTGCAGACGCCGTCTTCATCCATAGCCTAAGTTAACCAGACCATCTAACACCCATCACAATAGCCCATTACGTAGTTAGCATATTTTACAATAGTTAGCTCCCATTGCAGATGGTCCATTATCGTTCTTCTACATAAGGCGGATGTGGATTGTTTGCAGTGGGGGTCCCATTTCCCTTTAGATTAAAAGTCTCAAAGGGCCTCTGCATGTTGGACCTGTGTCCCCATGTAAGCCTACCAAAAGTCCGGGTGTCTTCGTAAGAAAAAAAAAAGAAGATACCCGTGTGAAAGAGAGACATAATAAATAATAAATGCGAAATTTGCAAGTGTGGATGTTTGTTCCTCTTTCACGCTCTAACGGCTGAACAGATCTGGCTGATATTTGCTGTTCCCATGGGAAGCGGGACAGTGAAACGAATTCAACGCAGGCGAAGCCGCAACCAACATCTTGTACACCCGGCCAAGTGGGAGTCGAACTTACACACGAAGTGAGAAAAATAAAAAATAAAAACGGAAAACATACAATATTTTTGATCTGTTTTTAGTTGATATAGCGGCAACAAAAATATCAACAACAGATGGTTCATGACAGATAGATAGACAGACGGACAGCGGAGTCTTAGTAACAGAGTCCCCTTTTAGCCCCTCTCTATAAAATAGAGTGCAGAGGGGCTTATGTCGATGCTGGATTGCAGTGGGGTCCACATATTGAAAAGCTAGCTGGCAGGTTAAGTTCAGCAGCATTTGCGGTACAAAAGATTAGGCATTTGACTGATGTAGATACAGCTAGAATAGTTTATTTCAGTTACTTCCACAGTGTTATGTCTTACGGTATTCTACTTGTAGCATTTATTTTTTGTGTAGCAATCTGGCTAAAGCCCGAGTAGGGCTTGACAATGTGTAAAGCCGCCCTTAATCAATTCATCGCTGGTTTTGTGATCTGTGGTTTTGCTTTGACACAAGTGACAAGTTTGGTCTGTGGCACGGCCCGATGATTTTGCATTAAAGGAACAGGTTTTGTTAAGTTTTTTCGTGAAAGACGGGACTTTGACCGAGACCTGCTTTGGGGGAGTTGGAGGTCCTTGGGCTTTTGCTCTGAGACTGTGCCGCGAATCAGTTTTTTGCTCAAGCGCGATTATTTGTTACCTCGCATAACCTAACAGGCTGTGATTGGGTTGCTGCATTACATCTTACTACACACTACACTCTTTACCCAGAAAACTGGGTTTTTTTACTACGGGGAAAAGCGGCCCGTCCACGGTTAGCAAAACCACACCCAAAGACACGTGGACTACACGAGCGAGGTGTTTTGAGAGGAACCAGCCGCCTCCACGTGGCATTCTCGTGCTGTGCTGCTCTCAGCTTGACTCAGGGCCAGTAATTGTCACCCAATTATAAGTGTAGTTAGCTGCTTACCCGTTTTACCTGCTCACGCGGCAGTGGTCTATTGAGTAGTATTAGTACCTAAGCCCTGACTATACTTCTGTGTACCTGTGATATTTGTGTCTATCAGTGAATAAGCTCTCTGTGTGTCTCTGTGTATCTCTGTGTATTTAATAAATATATGTGTGTACACCCTATTGGCTGTTTTCGTCAGAGCCCTGGCCTCCCTTGCGCACCCACTAGAAACTCTGTAACAAGGCGCCCTGGGAAAGAGTTCTCTGCATAGCTACCTCGCGCTAGTTGGTGAGTAACATCATTGTGTTATAATTTGGCTCCCAACGTAGTGGCAAATCTCTGGGTCTACTCTGCGGTAGCCTCAGTCTAGTGTGTGTGCATAGGTGGTTACCTCTGGCGAAACCATCCTGGTGTCTCGTCCGAGACGCTCCAGGACGTTAATTGGTGGTGCTAACAGATAAGCACAAAATTATCCCTTTCGTCTTCTTCCAGCTACCTACATCTTTGGCTGGAAAAGACACTAAATTCTAAATTCAAAAATTTAAAATAGCTGTGATTTTGGAAAAACTTCTTGATTTTATTTGGCATACCCACTTCTTTTTCTTATTGTGTTTTTTCTTTTATGTGTTTCTTTTTTCTTTTTTTATGGTGCACACATGTATTTATTTTAATATTAGTGTAGATTAATATATAATATATATTATTCTATAGCTTCACCTTGTAAGGTAAACTTAGTGAATCTCTCTGTGTTAACTTAGTGAATTTCACTCTGTGTAATTATAAACTTTGTTGAAGGTGTGTAGATACCTTGAAATTTAATTATTAACCTGAACTGTGTTATCAGAAAATTTAGAAACTTTTCTCTCTTAGTATACCCTTAATCTTTGTTAAATTCTAAAAGTCAATTTGAAACATAATTACCTAACTTAGTACACTTTATTGTAACTCAATTTACATTTTTACTTTGTAATTGATCCCTATCTGTGCCATTTTATCTTTATAATTGTTGTAAGTAAATTTTTACATAATGGCACAGATGAAAAAATATATTAATTATTTAAGAAAGGATGAACTTGCTAACGAGCTGTCCCACATGGGTATTTCAGTGGAACCGGAAACGACAGTGTCTGGCCTTCGGAGTGAGCTAAGAACGGCACACCGACTCGTCCGTCGAGGTAGCATCAAAGCGAGTGCTCCGGTACCCGCTGATGCATCGGCTGAGCTCTCGATCTGCCTTCCAAAAGTCTCCGAGCTGGAGGAGGCTATTCAGTCAGGTGACATCTTCATTAATAAGGGTAGTCGTCTTAGGGTGTCTATCAGAGCCAACTACTTATTGAGTAGGTTAGCTCGTTGTGGTCTGGATTGCCCCGACCTGGTGGATATTCGTGGTAGGCTAGTGAAGATCATCGCTAGGGCTGAACCCAGTAGTGATTCTGAATCCGAAGGTTCGGATGATGATGGTGATGATCCTTCGGGTCATGACCAGGTGGAATATACTTCACCAGTAGTGAGAGAGGACCGCTCGGTGCGAGCTAGTTCAAGTAGGAATAGTTCTACATGTAACATAGTGTATAAAGAACGTCCCCTTAACTTATGTTCATTTAACTTAAAATATGATGGTTCTACTTGTGTACGTGTGTTTTTAGAGAGATTAGAGGAACTTAGATGTGCTCGGGAGGTTACTAAGCCTAGACTCCTTATGGCTTTCTCCGACCTGTTGGATGGACCGGCTTTGTCTTGGTTCCGTACAAACAAAGCTAACTTCATCTCATATGAGGATCTTATTAGTGAGCTTAGAGATACCTTCGATATTCCTGATTATGATTACCGCCTCAGGAACGAGATAAGACAGCGTACACAAGCCCGCTCTGAGTCCTTGGTTAACTATATATGTACAATGCAAGCCATGTTTTCAAGGTTGTCATGTAAAATGCCCAGTGAGGAACAGCTGGACATCCTCATGCACAACATTAGACCTGACTACATGAAGGAACTGGCCTTGCATGATGTCAACTCTGTAGATGACTTGAGACGTTTGGGTAAGCGCTTGGAGCTTGCGCGTACTAGGGCAGACGCTTTCCATGAGCCTGCTCTTGACAAGTTTGAGATTTCATCTGACTTACACCAGCTTAAGAACAAAGGTGTACAAAAGCCCGCTAAGCAGGTGTCTGCAGTGGAGACGCCGGTTACCCCCCACGATCGCAAATGCTTTCGTTGCGGCGGGGGCGGTCACACTGCATACAGCTGCACACAGTCAAGGGAGCTGGTGTGTTTCCGGTGTGGTCTTAAAGGAGTCAAGACCCCAGACTGCTCACACTGTACTAGCAAGTCAAAAAACGCGTAGGCCAGGGCCTTATTAGGAACTCTGTGCATTACTCTGTATCTGAGTCTATTTCTGATAAGGTCCTGTTTCCTAAACGGGATAGTGACATTAGACCGTATCTAGTTGTTAGGGTTTTAAATTTAAATGTCTTAGGCCTTCTAGATTCCGGTGCCTCCTGCTCTATACTAGGTAAGGGAGCGCACCGCATCTTCTTGGAACTGGGTTTTGATCTTGTGAGTATCAATCCTACTTTTCGTATTACAACTGCAGACAGCACTCACTTGCAATGTCTGGGTTGTATCTCTTTGCCAATTGAGTACAATTCGGTTATTCGAGTTGTCAAGTTCTATGTTGTCCCAGGAATAACCACCTCCATGATATTTGGTGTGGATTTCTGGCAACAATTTAAGTTAAGTGATAAATTAATTTTACAAAATATTAGCCTTGATAGTTTTAGTGATAATAATCCTATAGAGTCTGTGTCCCTTAACGGTGGCCTCGAGGATTACGACAACTTGACAACTAAACAAAGGTGTGTAATCAACGAGGTCATTGAAAAATTCGACTCGTTGAACACTGATAAGGTGGGTTTAGGTCGGACCTCACTTGTGCACCATGTCATTGACACTGGTGACAGCAAGCCGATCAAGCAGCGTTATTATCCGCTCTCTCCCCTTAAGCAGAAGGCCCTGGAAGCCGAGCTGGACCGAATGCTGGAGATGGGAGTAGTGTCCCCGTCTCAGTCCGCCTGGAACTCTCCAGTGGTCATGGTGGAGAAGGCGAACGGCGACCTCAGATTGTGCTTGGACTCTCGCAAGCTGAACTCTGTGTCAAAGAGTGACGCCTACCCCTTACCCTATATCAATCAAATCTTGGACCATCTTAATAATGCTAAGTATTTAACCTCTGTAGATCTGAGTGCGGCCTACTGGCAGATTCCATTCGACTCACCCCAGTCTGCTGAGAAGACTGCTTTTACGGTTCCCCGGAGAGGATTATTCCAATACAATTCGATGTGCTTCGGTCTTGTCGGGGCCAGTGCCACGATGCAACGCCTCATGGACCGTCTGTTTGGTCCCGAGTTCGACAACAAGGTATTTGCGTTTCAGGATGACATAGTCTGTGTGTCCAGCACCTTTGAGGAGCATGTAGAGCTCTTACATAGAGTCTATCAGCAACTCAAGGATGCTGGCCTAACAATTAACATGAAAAAATCCCACTTTTGTCGGAGTGAACTCAAATACCTGGGGTATTATGTGGACAAACATGGCTTACGGACAGACCCGGGTAAAGTTGAGGTTATCCTCAACTATCCCACCCCTTCTAACCCTAAGGAGGTTAAGAGATTTCTGGGAATGGCCGGCTGGTATCGTCGCTTTGTTAACAACTTCTCGAAGATTAGTAAACCTCTGTGCAAACTCACTTCTACGAACCTTAAGTTCGAATGGACCCCTGAGGCTGAACAGTCCTTTAACCTGCTAAAGTCAGCCTTGGTTTCTGCCCCTATATTAAAAATGCCTAACTTTGAGATGCCCTTCCGCATTCTTAGTGACGCGTCAGCTTACTCAGTTGCTGCTGTACTGACACAAACTCACGATGGTGTTGAGCACCCTATCGCCTACTGTAGCCGTTCTCTCAACAAGAACGAGGTGAACTACAGCACAACTGAGCGAGAACTTCTGGCCGTGATTTTCGCTTTGGAACAATTTCGACAGTACGTCGAAGGCCAAAAATGTACGGTCGTCACGGATCATTCATCTCTTCTGTGGTTCCATAAACTGAAAAATCCCACTGGTCGTCTAGCACGTTGGAGTATGAGGCTCAGTCAATTCGACTTTGACATAGAGCATCGAAAAGGTAAAGACCACGTTGTACCTGATGCTCTGTCTCGTATCAAAATTGATTCCCTCGATGCAGTACCCACTAAAGACTCGTGGTATGACCACACCATGAATAGTGTTCGGAAGAACCCTAGGAAGTCACCAAATTATGACATTCGTGACAACCTTCTATATAGGTTAACAAAAAATAAATATTCTTTGACTTCAGACTTTGACTGGAAGCTGGTGGTACCTCAGGAGGATCGCTTGCCCCTGCTCTCTAAGTACCACGATGACACACTTAGTGCCCATGGTGGCGTTTGGAAGACGCATAAAAGGTTAGCCCTAAATTATTACTGGCCCAAGATGTACGAGGACGTCAAAGAATATGTTGGGAATTGCGAAACATGCAAGCAGTACAAACCCGTAAATACGTCTCGTCCCGGCCTAATGGGTAGCCCGAAGCGGGTTTCGAAGCCATTCGAAGCTATCTCTGTCGATCTGCTTGGTCCCTTTCCCACTTCGAGCAATAGAAACGTACACCTGATCGTGGTCTCCGACTACTTTAGCAAATACGTCATGTTGTGCCCTGTTCGGGTTGCCACAGGCGCTGTAGTCGCGAGGTTCATAGAGAAGAGTGTGTTTCTTGTGCACGGAGTCTGCAAGACTATTTACATGGATAATGGCCCTCAGTTTGTGAGTAAGCCATTTAAGGATCTGTTGGCTAAATACAATGTACCTAATATATATTATAACCCTAGGTATCATGCCCAAACTAATCAGGCGGAACGAGCTATTCGCAATGTGGTTCAAGCGATCTCATGCTATGTGAAGTCACAACACAAGTCTTGGGATCAGTTCTTGGTTGAGATACAGTGTGCTTTAAACACTGCAGTTAACGAAGCAACTCGTTTCACCCCTTACTTTTTGGTACATGGTAGGGAATTTATTGGGGATGGAGTGTTATACAGGCAGACAGATATCGCGTGCCATCCTACTTCAGTCTCTGTAGACGATCCATCAGCCTTCGGTGTCAAGCTGAGAGAAATACAACGCATTTACGACCAGGTGAGGAAACATTTGAACGTTGCCCACCAGCGTAATGAAAAGTATTACAACCTCAGAAAAAGGCATGTAGAGCTGAAAGTGGGACAGATAGTTTACAAACGCACGTTCTACCTGTCCAACAAGGCCAAGAATTTTACTTCTAAGCTAGCCCCTAAGTTCCTTAAATGTGTGGTGACTGCTAAACGATCCCCTTTAGTATATAGGCTGTCAGATCTGGACGGTAGGGATCTTGGGGAGTACCATATCAAGGACATCCTGAAGTATCAGGAGGAGCCGTCTCCAATACCCAACGTCAGCAATGCTGTAACTACATAGCACTGTTTCTCTAGTTTATTAAGCCAGTGCTATGTGATCATTATGTAAGTCTATTTTAATCTTTTGTTTGTATTTCTATGTGTGTACGTGACTTCAAATTGTCACGTTGTAGTTTCTTCTATGCACCGCACCGAGCGTTTTTCTCTCATTCGCTCCTCAGTACTCTACAATATCTTGAGAGCTTGGGTCACTACCCAAGCTCTCAAGATATTGACGCGCTGACGATACCCCAACACTTTGGGGTATCGTCAGCGAGTAAAGGGAGCATTCGTTTTCTATGAAGGGCATTAGACTCTAGATACTTAGCCTGTCCGGTACATGAGTTAGTGTCTAGTTAGGTGTATGGGAGGATCTCTCTTTGGTAGTGTAATGGTTGTAGTCAGCTGGTGTTTGAATTACCTAGCTGGTTGTCTTAGTTATTAGTCAGTACTTTTCTGTTTTCTTTATTGTGTATTTCCAGCGTGTCATATCCGCAGGAAATACTATTAAGGGGGGGGGTGGTTGTAGCATTTATTTTTTGTGTAGCAATCTGGTACTCGGGCTTGACAATGCGTAAAGCCGCCCTTAATCAATTCATCGCTGGTTTTGTGATCTGTGGTTTTGCTTTGACACAAGTGACAAGTTTGGTCTGTGGCACGGCCCGATGATTTTGCATTAAAGGAACAGGTTTTGTTAAGTTTTTTCGTGAAAGACGGGACTTTGACCGAGACCTGCTTTGGGGGAGTTGGAGGTCCTTGGGCTTTTGCTCTTAGACTGTGCCGCGAATCAGTTTTTCGCTCAAGCGCGATTATTTGTTACCTCGCATAACCTAACAGGCTGTGATTGGGTTGCTGCATTACATCTTACTACATTTTACCCAGAAAACTGGGTTTTTTTTACTACGGGGAAAAGCGGCCCGTCCACGGTTAGCAAAACCACACCCAAAGACACGTGGACTACACGAGCGAGGTGTTTTGAGAGGAACCAGCCGCCTCCACGTGGCATTCTCGTGCTGTGCTGCTCTCAGCTTGACTCAGGGCCAGTAATTGTCACCCAATTATAAGTGTAGTTAGCTGCTTACCCGTTTTACCTGCTCACGCGGCAGTGGTCTATTGAGTAGTATTAGTACCTAAGCCCTGACTATACTTCTGTGTACCTGTGATATTTGTGTCTATCAGTGAATAAGCTCTCTGTGTGTCTCTGTGTATCTCTGTGTATTTAATAAATATATGTGTGTACACCCTATTGGCTGTTTTCGTCAGAGCCCTGGCCTCCCTTGCGCACCCACTAGAAACTCTGTAACAAGGCGCCCTGGGAAAGAGTTCTCTGCATAGCTACCTCGCGCTAGTTGGTGAGTAACATCATTGTGTTATATACTGTGGGGTAATGCCGCAGATATAAATTCAATTTTTGTTTTACAAAAACGAGCCATAAGAGCCATATATAGAATTGGTCCAAGGGTCTCTCTGCGCGAAAAATTCAAAGAGGTAAATATTCTGACTGTAGCATCACAATATATTTTTGAAAATCTTATGTATGTGCAAAAGAATCTATCTAGTTTCGTTAAGTTAAGCGATATACACAGTGTAAATACCCGACATAAAGATAACCTTGCTTGTCATCAGTGTAGACTGAAAAAAGTCAGTAATTCCTTCCTGGGTAACTGTATACGTTTTTACAACAGGCTTCCAAATGAAATAAAAAGTATGCCCTTAAATAAGTTTAAAAAGTGTATAAAAAGTAAATTGTACCGCAGGGGCTACTATTCAATTGACGATTATTTGCTTGACAAGGAAGCCTGGAAATGATCTGCTTGCTCTACTGCATTCTCAAGCAATAGTTTGTGATTATTAGTTTAAATTTTGTAAATAGAGCACAAAAAGAAAAGCCCGTCGAGTTTCTTGCCAGTTCTTCTCAAGCGGGCCGCGTTCCGAACTGGTGGTACTATTTGCATTGTATTCATTGCCGTGTCGCAAGTGCCTATGTATAAGGATTATGCGAAATAAATGTTTTTTTGAGTTTGAGTTTGAGTTTGACTTGTGTCTGTAGTCTGTGACTCTGTCGCATTAAACTACATCACTAGATCGCGTGGATGATATGTTCAAAGTTTGAAATGAAACAAAAATGACAACAATTGAACTTTCACTTTCACAATAAACGTGTTATAGAGAGGAGCAGTCTGGTGAGAACGATCTCACGGCTTTCTTGTTTACCTTGTGGTTACGAAATCGTAGTTAGAAAATCACCATAATGCTTATGCAAGTGACTACAATAGTCTAAACACCTATATAATGTTACCTGTTACACCAGCCCCGCTTCTTGAAGGCCGACAGCAGACTGCCGGGGCCCTCGTGGCCCAACAGGTGGGATAGGTAGTGGCCCGGCTGTGGATGAAAATTACATTTAAAAAGGTCGCAGGTAGTAACTGCATGCGAAAAGACATCAATCAATCAAATGAAAGAAAAGAAAGAAATACATTCTAATTCAGCCCTTAAGACACACATACCTACTTAACTTACATAATAAATCAATCAATACATATAATAAAATCGTAGCAGGTCGCTGTCTGTACATTGAAGATAAATGAGAAAAAATATTATAGTGGGGCTTTATGAACGCAATAGAACCCAAAACAATGATTTTTAGAATTTTTGTCTGTTTGTCTGTACGTTTGTGCACGCTAATCCAGTAACCGCTTAACCGATTGCAATGCGGTTATCTTTATTGTGTTAAAGGTTGCTCCGCTTAACATTTATGTGTTAATTTCATGTCAATCGGTTTATAAATAAAAAAGTTATATCACTTTAAAGAATCATACATAAACTTATGAATCTAAAAATGGGCAATACTAAACTGGCGTGTTGGCTTAATCATAAAAGAGCTTAAAGATTAAGTCTATTCTAAAACATGATAATTGTTTTAAAATAGCCTTAATCTTTAAGCTCTTTTATGATTAAGACAACAGGGCAGTTTCACACGCTGCTTGGTGAGTCTGATGAAGAAGTACCTCTCCTTTCATACACCTTATGTGACGTAAACGAAGTTGCGGGCTCAGCTAGTACAATAATAAACTAAGTAGTTCTTAAAAAAAAAGCTAAGTAGTTCTAACAATTCATAGGTACCTATTTCTTCAAGCATGCCGAATGGGGTCTGGTTTAACATAGCCATAGGCTGATTTGATTGATTGATGTCGTAGAAATACCATCCAATTTCAGATCAATCGGAACGGTAAATTTTAGTGAAAGTGAGCTGATGATCTTTAAAATTTATGGCTAAAAACCACCCCAACTGACCCAATTTGAATTCGATTTTTGTTCCAAAGCTAAAAAGGTTTTGAACAAAAAAATCGATTTCAAATTGAGCGTAAGAGGCGACTAAGGGAACAGTTTCGCAAAAAGATCCATTGCGTAGAGAAGGAAAACACGAAATGAAACCCGGTTGTCATTAAAATGACAATCCTTAAGCCAAGTTGAAGGCCTTATGGGCGGCTTGAAAAATTTCAACTGCAACGCGACCTGCGCCTGTCCATTTCAACACGGCAATAGGCTCACCACCTGTTACGTGGGACATAAAACTATAAGGTGAAATATGGGCGTATACTATGCCTCTGCCTACCCCTTCGGGGATAACCAACACGGAAATATCGGTGAACATACATAAAAGAATACATACAGTCGAATTGAGAACCTCCTTTTTTTTCTTGAAGTCGGATCTATCTATTTAGGTGTAAAGTTCTCGACAGTACAAATTAATCAAGCCCAAACACAAGGTAACTGCAGTATATCGTTAGGGAATTCTGTCTACTGTCTTTCGTCTCCATCATCAGATCGACTCCATACATAATCCTACCAATACTATAAATGTGAAAGTTGGTGAAAATGTTTGCAAACAGCAAAAACATTTTGTCAAAAATATACTCACCCCACTCTTATAATGCCTCCTAGTATCAGGTATCGGGAAGTCAATAGACAACGACCTCATATCCTTCACGGGGTGGCAGTAGGCGCGCTTGCGACGCAGTTCCCGCGGGAACGGGTGTTCCGGCCAAGTGGGGGCCGTCACAGACCTGTCCTCTACCACGGAGAATAGCGGGACTACTATCGATTCTAGCTCGTCTAGGGATTCTGAGGGTAGAAGGATTAAATTAAAAACGGCTAATAACATATTTATTGTGTGGGATTAAGAGTCCATATGACGCCATATAGACTATTACCTTGATCTAGATCTCAGGAATCGTGAGGTCTGCTGAATTAAAATTTGAACACGGAGCCTAACACGCCTAACACGCTTGAACTAAAAACGCTCTAGGCTCGAAACACGATTACTGATAAAATCCTCGATAGATTTTTGGGTTGAAAATACCTCGATTTCGTGAAATTTTAAGCTAGATCTCGTATGTTATAAGTTGTTTTTATAATATAAAATATTTATAAGAAAGACAATAGTAAAATCTTCATTTGCACTAGAGCATTTTTTTTCATATTGGTTATAGTTTTTTTATAATTAATTTATTTCGTTAAAAGCGTACAAAAACCGATCGCATCTCTATTTCTTGCACGCTAAAATGTATATCTTTTATCTTCTTTTAACAATTTGACGTCTGTTAGGCTCTTAAATGTTAATTATCCTACTTTCTACTTAATATTATAAATGTGAAAGTTTGTGAAGATGTTTGGATGTTTAGTTTGTTACTCTGGAATTTAGAACAGAGATAGCTTATAGTCTGGAATAACACATAGGCCTTTTTATCTCGGGAATATGTTTCCACGGGAAGCGGGAACGGGTACCAAATTACAAGCGGGCGAAGCCGCGAGCGTCGTCTAGTTATTTTATATTTTCAAAATTTATATCTAAAGAAAAATCCCGATTAGATTGGTTTACGCTCAAAAAAATCGTATCAAAATTGGTCGATCCGTTGGTCAGCTATGACGCTTCAGACAGACAGAAAGATACACAGGTTAAACATATAATAATTCTCATTTTCTTAGGGGTTATAGAGAAATTAAATATTTTGCTTTATCTTTTTTTTAAATAATAAATATTAGCTTGTTCTATGGGATATATACGACTTACAGACATATTAATTTTTTTTTAAACACATACATATTATTCGTAGAAAACACCTTGACTCCGAAACCAAAATTAGTGGAACACTTAAATATTTGGACCGACCCGGGAATCGAACCCAGGACCTCCAGCGCGGCAGCCGATTACACTACCGACCATATAACATTGATCACTGTCTCTCTCGCACCAAGTCAGTCATAAGAGAGTCACGGGCGAGAGTAGACGTGCCTGTAAGCTGTCCGTTGAGTAATAGTGATAGGGTCAGACAATTCGGCCTGAGCTAAATTCTTAGTTACTTGTGTCTCTGCCACTCACCTTTGCCCATGACGACAAGCGTCATAATATTGGAGGAGTACCACTTCTCGTGGAACTTGAGCAGTTCCTTTCTCACGTCTATGCCTTTGGACTTGGGGATGGTTTCCAGGGTTTCTTTGTTACCTGCAAGGATATAATACATATTTAATTTATTTAAAAAATATGTTGGTTTCCATAATAACTCTTTATTCTACAGCTTTGCTAATTTCGACTCTATGTCGATATACTTTAGGTATATTTTCCAACGGCTTCTCTTACCGCTGCCAAACATGTGAAAGGGACGCTTGTAGTCCGCAGTGCTCTTGTTGAGCTGGTCCAGTTGCCTCGTGTCTGAGAAGAACTGTGGCAGCCTTGCTAATTTCTACTCTATTAGAATGCACTGTAGGTATATTTTCCAACGGAATCTATTACCGGTGCCAAATTTGTGGAAGGGATGCTTGTGGTCCGCAGTGCTCTTGTTGAGCTGGTCTAGTTGCCTCGTGTCTCAGGAGAACTGTGGCAGCCTTGCTAATTTCTACTCTATTTTCCAACACTTTAGGTACATCTTCCAACGGATTCTCTTACTGGTGCCAAACTTGTGGAAGGGATGCTTGTGGTCCGCAGTGCTCTTGTTGAGCTGGTCTAGTTGCCTCGTGTCTCAGGAGAACTGTGGCAGCCTTGCTAATTTCTACTCTATTTTCCAACACTTTAGGTACATCTTCCAACAGATTCTCTTACTGGTGCCAAACTTGTGGAAGGGATGCTTGTGGTCCGTAGTGCTCTTGTTAAGCTCGTCCAGACGCCATGTATGAGGAGAACTGTGGCAACTTGCTAATTTCTACTCTATTTTCCAACACTTTAGGTACATCTTCCAACGGATTCTTTTACCGGTGCCAAACTTGTGGAAGGGATACTTGTGGTCCTCAGTGCTCTTTAGAGCTGGTCCAGATGCCATGTCTAAGGAGAACTGTGGCAGCCTTGCTAATTTCTACTCAATTTTCCTGCACTTTAGGTATATTTAGTAAGTGTAACTGGATTCGTCACACCCTCCGAAGAGATTCCGATCACATTCCAAAACAAGCGCTGGATTGGAATTCTCAAGGAAAGCGCAAGCAAACTTGGAAGCGCTCAGCGGCAGACGAGGCGAAGAACGTTAGGAAGACCTGGAGCTAAAACGGGAACCCCAAGACCGAAGGCCATGGAAGATCATTGTATGCCCTCTGCACCATCTAGGGGACATAGGATTTTAAGTCAAGTAGGTAAGTCAAGAATCTCTTACCAGTGCCAAACTTGTGGAAGGGATGCTTGTGGTCCGCAGTGCTCTTGTTGAGCTGGTCCAGACGCCACGTGTCTGAGGAGGTGTTTTTCTCGTGTTCCGAGTTGACAGCGCTCAGCTCTCGGCCAGTCGCTGACTCCGTGAACAGAGGGGATATGAAGAATTGGGCGAATCTGGGGGGAAATTAAAATGGCATGTATTTAAATCGATATCTGTATATTCCCTTTTTCTGAACTAAATATTTCAAAGTTAAACCAAAAATACTGTCTTGCACACTAATTATGCACACTATATAAATCAAATTCATTATACTGATTAATGGTATTTGCATAACTGTTTTACTGAATGAATAACTATTATCAAAATTGTATATCTAACAATTCCTTAGTTCAACAAAAATATTCAAACTTTTTTAAGGAAAACCATCGTCTAATTTACTTTTAGGAACATCGTTTATTCTAAGTAAAACCCCAATTTAATCAGTCATCTTTACAAAATCAAATTTTATTAATAAAAAAAATAAAAATCTAACCTAACCTATTCTGTTATAAGATTGTACAATTTAGAGTGCAAGAGTATTTTTGATATACAATTCGTATTTTTGTTTAACAAATTAAAATTTCGATGTGCGAACCACATACTTACCCCAATTTAATCAGTCATCTTTACAAAATCAAATTATATTAATCAAAAAAATTAAAATCTAACCTAACCTATTCTGTTATAAGATTGTACAATTTAGAGTGCAAGTTAGTATTTTTGATATACAATTCGTATTTTTGTTTAACAAATTATATTTTCGATGTGCGAACCACATTTTTGGTGTGAATTCAATAAAAAAGGTTATCTCGTTTTGAGTAAAATTTTAGTTTTTTAAGTAGTACATGTTTAGTTAATCAATTGGTTTTTTTGCAGAGCATTTAATTTTCTGGTTTGCATTAAGTAAATTAGTGGCGTTACCTAGTGTGCAGAAAAATTAAACAGATGTGCATTTAAAAATATCCCAATTAAAATTTTGATATCATAAAATGGATACCATTTCCCTTGGTCGTATCATATTTAAGAATGTCTGTACTTAATTTTGTAATTATGGCATAAATTAGAAAACTGTAAATAAAAAAGGACGCTATGCAAGACTGGGATTAAGGCAGTACAAAATAAGCTTGGATAACTAGTACCGAAGAAAACGCATCGAGAAATATAAAACTAAGCGCTCTTCACAAATTTACTATGCTAGCAGTTCTTCACAGCTTTGCCACCGAAATATTTCATTAAACATTAACCCCCCCTGTCCCCCTTAAGTGATGAAATATTGTAAAACAATTTCTGTCTAAGGGTTTATAAAGTCATAGTCTCTGCCTACCCCGTTGGGAGATAGGCGTGAGTTATGTATGTATGGGAGCCTAGAAGACCCCGGACAGTTGGGAGAACTAGCCTCCTCTAGTGTTCATAGCCTATAGTCTATGTTACCATCATCTAAACCTTTGCACCGAATGTGTCCGAACGATTTACAGTACTCTGTAAAATATAGTTTGATCTCTGTGACAGTTCTACAAACGTATAATTTGATATACCTAAATATTAAAAGAAACCAGTGACACTCCGAGAGTGCCGACATAGAAAAAACCTTAAAAGTAGGTAGGTGAAAAGTCATTGTTTTTCGAAATCCAGTAATTTAACTTCTAAAAAGGTCAGAGAGTACATAAGTAGAGCGCACTCACATATCAAGCGCCTGAGCCAAGTGTGCGGGCAACACATCGAAGTAGTAGGTGGTGTGGTCGGACGAGGTGGACGCGTTCGAGCTGCCCCCATACTCCGAAAGGAACTTGTTGTACTCGTTTTATATCAATATATGTAGATAGAACAGAGACTAGGTACATAAGTAGAGCACTCACATATCAAGCGCCTGAGCCAAGTGTGCGGGCAACACATCGAAGTAGTAGGTGGTGTGGTCGGACGAGGTGGACGCGTTCGAGCTGCCCCCATACTCCGAAAGGAACTTGTTGTACTCGTTTTCCTGAGAAAGATAAAGTTATCATGAATCCGGAAGATGGGTTCATTACTAGACTAATTAATGCTCTTCATTTTGGAGAATGATCAATAAAGTACATTCTATCATCTAATTGCTCGCCACAGACAGGGTGTTCATCCTTGTTCACACCCTGCGTCTGGAGCGTTTGAGACGTTAAGGTTCGATAGGGGCGCACTTAATGAGAAAAGGGAGTTTCAGATGGTTCTTGAAGGGTAGGCAGCAAGATTGTAGCGCCTTTGGTAGGTATTGCAAACGCTCATAGCCTACGGTCATCCGTAAGCTCCATTTTGCTAATGCCGGATTTGTCGACATTCTCTTTAATCTATAAAAAACAAGTAATGACAGCGAGATAAACAGCGAACACATTCTTTGGTGTTCACGCGACGAACGAGGACTTCGGTCTATCTCACTCTGATTATTGATGTTTCAACGCGTAAGAAAAGGATGGAAATACGACAAAATGCGAAAGGCCGGCGATAAATGTGAGTAATCCCTATGAATTTTTAATTATCGCGTACAATAAGCGATAATTATTCAAGCAAGCCCGTCTTCAACTTGTGCCAGGCAGTGCTAACCTCTGCCTGGCACAAGTTGTAGCCACAATGTGTAGGAGGCTACACAGTGAAGAGAATCTTTGCTGGAACCGAGCGATTTAAAAAAACGTTTCTCTGTCGAACCGTAGACACTTGGACTACACCTGTGTCTTTAAACGGTACGTGAGTAAGCACATCTTCTTTTCTTTACATAAATACATAAGATCAAGCCTGTTTCCCAACGGGGTAGGCAGAGACTATGTTTTTCCACTTGCTACAATTCTGACATATAACTTTTGCTTCTTCTACTTTCATAAGTGTTTTCATACGGTGCGCGGTACACGGTGCTTATACTGGAGACTTCATTTGTAACAGAACATCGGACATCCGCCTATTTAGTCAAATCACCAAACAAATATTTTTTTACGATTCATGATAAACTGTTGCCAAAAGCTCCTTTCTTGTTTATACTACTTAGGTGGCAGACAAGCTTACGGCCCACCGGAAGGTTGGTAACCGTAGCCTATAGACGTTTGCAACATCAGAGGCGCTACACACGCGCTGCCGACCCGGGCGCAAGTTGTGACGACCCACAGTTGAAATTTTTCAAGCCGCCCGTAAGGCCTTCAACTTGGCTTAACGACTGTCATTTTACTGACAACCGGGACCAACGGCTTATCGTGCCTTCCGAAGCACGGAAACGCTCGTAAATAAATGTCACAAAGTGGTCCACGTGGTGGTCACCCATCCATATCCGGCCACAGTAAATGTTGCTTACTGCAGTGATCGTTTACAGAACACTGAGTCCGCGGGGCCACGAGCGCTTCAACTCTAGAACCAAGCGATTTCAAAAAAACGTTTCTCTGTGGAACCGTAGACACTTGGACTACACCTGTGTCTTTAAACGGTACGTGAGTAAGCACATCTTCTTTTCTTTACATAAATACATAAGATCAAGCCTGTTTCCCAACGGGGTAGGCAGAGACTATGTTTTTCCACTTGCTACAATTCTGGCATATCACTTTCGCTTCTTCTTCTTTCATAAGTGTTTTCATACGGAGCGCGGTGCTTATACTGGAGAATTCATTTGTAACAGAACATCGGACACCCGCTTATTTAGCCAAACCACCAAACAAATATTTTTTACGATTCATGATAAACTGTTGCCAAAAGCTCGGTTCGCCAAAAAGCTCGAAGCAAATTCGTCGCTCCTTAAAATGCCGCTTGCTAAAACACAGTTTACATGAACGAGTCCGCTCAGCTCCCAGTGGACAACAGCCTTAAGGGATATAAAACTCAGTCAGGTTTTAGGTAGAGAGACGGCTTACCTCAGGATATTTCTTGGTGCCAAGGAACAGCATATGTTCACAGAAATGTGCTAACCCAGGCAACTCGTCTGGGTCACTTAGGTATCCTGCAGAAAGAATACTTTAGCTGAAAATATCTGACGATGATCGATGAATAAAAAACCTCAGTAATATTTTAAGTTGTGAGCGAAATATCTATACTAATATTATAAAGAGGAAAGATTTGTTTTTTTTGTTTGTAACGAATAGGCTCCGGAACTACTGGACCGATTTGAAAAATTCTTTCACTGTTGGGTAGCTACACTCTTTGCGGTGAACATAGGCTATTTTATTACCGTATTCCCACGGGAACGGGAACTACGCGGGTGAAACCGCGTGACGTCCGCTAGTTATTGAATAAAGTCTGAAACACAGATTATAGAACTAAAAGCAGATGTGATGAAAGTGAGGACAGGAAACCAAATACGACGATCCTAAAGTGAATACTGGGTAGACTCTAGAAGTGAGAAGAATGCCGTCATCTATAACGGCATTTTTCACGATAAATGCGAAATCGCTCGTTACGTATGAAGAGTGTCACTTTTGGTTTTAGTATTTGCTTTCTGGGCTTCATTTCATAGTTCGGTGAGCGTCATCGGCATTTAGTTCATAATCTACTAGCTGACCCGCGCAACTTCGTTTGCGCAACATAAGAGAGAGTATTACCTGTTCCCGTCGCATTTACTCCCGTCGCGTTGCGTTTACTCCCGTAGCGTCTCATCGTTAATATTCAATATTACGTGAGAGAGAGAGAGACATGCTATCGCGTATTTTTTTAGAACTTTTATAAAAGAAACAATTTTGTAGTACATATTTTTTACATAACTATAAATATTTAAGCAGCACACGTAACGAAGCTCTTAAAAGGAATAACTTTTCCCCCGTTTTTGAAACATTTACTATTACTGCTCCGCTCCTATTCGTTGTAGCGTGATGCTGTATAGCCTATGACACTCCACAATAACGTAGCTTTTTATTGGTGAAAGAATTTTTAAAATCGGTTCAGTAGATCCCGAGATTACCCCTTACAATTTAACAAACATACAAACTTTACTTTTTTATAATCTATATATATATATATATATTATAAAAATCAATGCCACTTTTCGTTGTAATTTTATAACTCGAGATCGGGCTCACCTATCCAAACCAAATGTTTAGGCTTTGTTCGGACTATTTAGTAGATGGTTTATGCGAAGTTTGCACAAAATCGGTCGAGCGGTTCTTGATTTATCACGCAAACGAAGTTGCGCGGGTCAGCTAGTATTAGTATAGAAGTATAGATTAACTTACCAATGTTAACATCCAGAGCGGCGGCCGACTTGTCAGTCGTCGGATCGCTGACGAGAAGCACTTTTAATCTATTTGTCAACAGCAGGCCTCTGTGGATAAAACAAAATGTTTACATTTGAGAATAGTAATTCAAGGTATAAGAAAACTGGTCAAGTTCAGATCGGATTTGCGAACTTGGTCGGTTTTCACTTGAAGAGTCTGAAGCAAAAACCTGCAAAGTTTGTTGTATGGGATTCCTCTAATATTTTTTTTTGTTATTTTAGTATTTGTTGTTATAGCACTAACAGGATTATATCATCTGTAAAAAATTCAACTACTTATCTAGCTTATAGATACGCCTGATGACTGACAGACAATATTTATATATCTAAAGTAGAAATATATTGCTTCGTTCAGGGTTTCTTAAGTACCTATGCAATATAGGTACATAGAAAAATCAGGAAATTATATCTGTAACTAGCGGACGTCACGCGGTTTCACCCGCGTAGATCCCGTTCCCGTGGGAATACGGGAATAAAATATAGCCTATGTTACCTGCAAAGAGTGTAGCTTTCCAACAGTGAAAGAATTTTTCAAATCGGTCCAGTAGTTCCGGAGCCTATTCGTTACAAACAAAAAAACAAATCTTTCCTCTTTATAATATTAGTATAGATTTAAATTGTGAAAATAACTGCCTCTGCCTACACACTTCCTGAGAGATAAAGCACAAACATAATTTACCTGTAAACACGTTTATCTTCAGCTGACTTAATAATATCATTATAGCGCTTCAACACTCCAGGCACAGCTACGTTGTTAGCACCGCTGAACTCTCCATTTGGTGGTTTAGGTGAACCAGGCGAGCCCCCGGGCGACCCTGGTGGGTCCCTCGGAGTGAACTGCGTAGACATTCCGGAGATGTTCCGTCGATTGCCACGGGAGCTTTAAAAAAGAGAATATCTCTGTTACGATACGTAAAAACGCGAATATTTTCAAAAACTCAATTGTGTAAAGCATTGTGTGTGCTATCCTACTAAAATTATTAGTACTTCTGCGAAGAGTTGACCTCACGAGCAACTAGGAAAAAGAATAAAAAGCAAGCTGTGAGGAATCCTACTAATATTACAAATGTGAAAGTTTGTGAAGATGTTTGGATGTTTGTTACTCAATCATGCTCTAACGGCTGCACGGATTGGGTTGAAATTTGGTACAAAGATAGCTTATAGTCTGGAATAACACATAGGCTACTTTATATCCCGGGAATAAGATCCCACGGGAAGCGGGACCAGGTACTGAATTTAACGCGGGCTAAGCCGCGAGCTTCATCTAGTCTTTTCATAAATAACGCAACAACAATCTTCACCACTTTTCTCCACCATTTTTTCCCATATCAAAAAAGCTCTCCACAAAAGTTGTATTCCAAAGCACACGTGAGCCAAGTTTTGTGGAAAACCAGTTAAGAAATGCGTCCTTAATACCGGAACTGACATACACACAGACACAAGGACGAAAGCAAAATCGTCCATTCTGTGGAATCAGAGCTCGGTCAATAAATGTAAACTTTTGTGAAGATATTAGTTTGTCAATCGCACTCTAAAAGCAGAACTAATCTGCCTAAAATTTGGTACAGGAATTGACCTATATAGAATCAAAGAAGAAAAAGAGTTTGCAAAAATGAAGAATTGAATTTGGAGATCCACCTGTCGCACCAATCGAGAATACCAATATTTGTGACAAATAGAAAGGTAAAATGGATCCCAGGCTTCAAAGCAAAGGTTTCAATGAGAACCGGGACTACTTCAGCAATATTAAAAATATCTTAGCTGCCATACCACCACGCACATTCCACGTGCCTATCCAGCACTCGGCTCCTCGCATCATGAATGTTGAAGGAGCAAGTGAGGTGTGTATGGACCATGCCGTGTGTAAATATTTACATCCCAGTCCTATAGAAGTTAACATTATGCCCTGATGCCTGCTGCTTCACCTTCCTACATTTCTGTTCTCATCCCCACTTCTCATTGGAACATATTTCACTGATAAATGGTAGCTTTACTGTTATTCCAGACTATGAGTATAATCTGTTCTTGTACTAATGTTCAGTCATTACAACGTGAAAGAGTAACAAACATTCAAACTCGCAGTCTGTCGCATTTACAATTTTAGTAAATAGTCTAAAAACCAGCAAAGTGCGAATTGGACTCGCGCACAGTGGGTTCCTTACCAAAAACCGGCAAAAAATCATGTTTGTTGTATGGGAGCCCCTCATTTTTTTCTGATTTTAGTATATGTTTTCATAGCCGCTTGCCGCTATGAAAACAAATACTGTGAAAATTTTAGCTCTCTAGCTATCACCGTTTCTGTGATACAGCAGACGTAACGGACAGTCAGTCAGACGAACAGTTGAATCACTCATAAATAGGATCCCATGTTTACCCTTTGGGTACGGAACCCTAAAAAAATGGAAAAATATGTTAAGATATTCATATATCATTGATATTGTCTTTCTTTATGGAAGCCATGTTTGCTGCGGAGAAATACCAGATGGCAGACATTCCCTTCACTTACACTCTTACACAGCTTGCACTTTATATTCTGAGGTAACAGCTTTTTCAAAATGCATTGAACTGAGCTCATAGCACAATGCATATCATAGGCTAGAGTTCACCGATGCATTATTTTATACCGAACTAGACATTATGCAGTGCTACCCTCATAGCTACTATTCTCGTGGGAATAGAATTTAGGCTATGGCACGCAGCATAGGGTAACTTCCCAACAGTGAAAGAATTTTTAAAAATAGTGTAGTAGTTTCTGAGTCTATTCGATGCAAACAAACCATCAAATTGTCCACTTTATATTATTAGTATAGATCCGGAATGTTTTTACAGATAAATATCAAATAAGCTTCATTCGACTGTTGAATAACAAGGACACAAGACAAAGAAAACTTGATGGAGTAAAACTAATATGCAACATATGGATACCAAATAAAAGAAACTGGGCTTTTTAGAAGATTACCTGCATTAGGACAGGTAAATTTAAGTTGTCAAGAGTTGTTTGATCCATTTTATGGGTAAACATACAATAATTTATGTACATGTTTGATCTCTCAATATATGTACATAAATTATTGTATGGTTACTTGTAAAATGGAAGACTGAAAATCAATATTTTCACCAAGACATGGCACCAGAACATTCTTTTTTAAACACCTATGTGTTTACATGGCACAGGCCCCATACATTTCCATTTTACTCTTTAAAATGTTATCACCTGCCAGCGCACAGCGATTTATTAGTTAAAGCAGCCTTTAAATATTATATATGTGATTATGACAAATGGAAAACAAGGATTTCATTAATAAATTCTACAAAATATACAGGAGTAATCTAACCTATTAGTGGGTGCTCGGTGTAGTAACGGAGAATAGTAGTGGATGCCCAAAATAAGAGTCCTTCTTGATGCCAGCTTGAAAAACCAAAATTATGTCTGTAGTTATAGTTTTCAATAAATAATCAATGAATTGCGTAGGTATTCTTCTGTGTAAACTCTATCAGTCAGAAGAGCGCAAAGGACGGCGATGACCGATGATATGTTATTTAGCTGTCATTAGTGTCATTTTATTATAGGCTGTATAAATTATATCAGTTCGTATCACCTTGAAAATATTCCATTTTAAACCTTTACTTAATTTTGTAGGACTATAAATTAGAAAAGACATTTCATTTTGCTCCACGCAGAAATCATTGTGAAAAACTGTAAACACCAGAAAATGATCGCATTTTAAATTGTGACACAGCTAGGAGTTCAGTGCTGGTTTGTTTAAAATTAGATATAAACTTAGACCATATAACACGGGACTAGCCTTTACGAACCACCGCATACAAAAATATTCTGCCAGTTTTCATACAAGTGAAGGGGGAAACACAAAGACATATAAAATTTCATTGCATTTAAAAATGTATTAATCGACAAACGCGTAATGGCAGATGATCTAAGGATATAAAGCAATGCGTTTACAGAATTTAGAGTGAAAATAAAAAGAGAATGTATGTTTTGAACCGTATCAGATGTTTGAATGGCTAAATAGAATGGAACGGCAAGGCCGCAAGGCAAACGTCAAAATACTACGGTTTGGAATTGACAGCTTTGACATGAGATAGATAAATATTTTGATTTCGGCATTTTGCGTCATTGATAGGGATGCAATATCGTTCATAAAAAATATCGATATTGGAATATCGATATTTTTCAATATAAAATATCGATATTGAAAATATCGATATTTATAAACGATATATCGATATTGATTAACGATATATCGATATTAAGATTTTTTTGCTGCTCTTGTTTTTTTAAAGAATAATGATCGCACGGAAATAACCTTGATTATTCTACTTTCATAACTCCGCTTTTTTTTACCGATTGCCATGGTACAAAGCTCAGATTTAAGCTTAACAAGATCTCTCTATTAAAAAACGCATAAACTTCCGTTCAGTAGTATTTGCATCCATAGCGAACAAACAGGCATAAGGACCAACAGCCAAGAATTAATAAAAACGCAGTATCCTTCGTTAAGATATTATAATTCAAGTATTATTATTTTAAATATCTCCGTTGTACAGACACGACCACTTTACACTTTAATAATACTACTCGTATTATTAAAGTGTATAGACAGAAAACACTCAAACTTTGAAAAATGTATTTGGCCGATTGTCTTACCCGGGAATCGAACCCAAGTAAGACAGTCGACCAAATACCTCAGCGTAGCAGTCGCATGCACTATCATTTCGCCACCGTGGCAGTGGCAGCCATACAGCCTAGTGTTATGTCTATATTTTAACATTTTAATAGTTTTGGTAATTCAAATTAGATAGCTAAAATAAAACAATCTATCAATCAAATCTGGATGTAGGCCTTACGCCACAATACACTTGTAAATAACACATGAAATTAATTTCATCTTAACTCAGTTTCATTTACCAAAACCTAAGTGTCTTGGCATATCAAGATAAATACCCAAATCTTTTATTTTAAATATTTAAATAATTGTAATTTTTGATTGAGGTAATAATGCTCATAACGAAATCATCTCACGCTGAAGAATAAATCGTCGAAATTTTGGGTTTCAATATGGATATTAAAATATCGATATTTCGCTCATGAAGAACGATATATCGTCGATATTTTTGATTCTGATATCGATACTAAAAAATCGATATTTATAACCGATATATCGATATTTCAAAAACATCGATATATCGTTTGCATCCCTAGTCATTGATTCATTCAATTGATTCAATTCAAGTTCCTACCTGTTTGCAAATGAGAAGTTTAAAATAATACTATTTTTGCTGTGTTTTAAATAATTAATAGTTAAATATTCGACGTAAGTAAGTATAGACATTTTTGTATTAGTTAGTTATAGATACTAGTTTATGACTATATTATTATTAATAAGTAAATAAATAAATGTTTTGATAACATTTTATACACCGGCACCGCCATCAAGCCCAAACTTAAAAAGACAAAGTTGTTTCTTGGTGTACTTACTGATATTACACACATTTGAATATTCCAGCCATTCCAGGTCAATATGGAGAGTTGGTGCGAGCTGGTCTCGTCATATCCTGATCAGCCAGAACCTAAAGACTTGGCAAAGGCTCTGCGCACTGCTAACACACTGTTTTCAGCTGATCTAGCACCATTCGAAATAGGTAATTTAATATAACTTTAATGTGCTTATTCTGCGAGCTATACATACACATAGTCACACCTTTTTCTCCGAAGAGGTAGGCAGAGGTATAGTATACGCCTACATTTCACTATTTCTGCTTTATCTACCACTTTAGTTCTTTGCTGAATAAGAAAATTGGCAGTGAGATGAGTTCTGAAGTGAAGATTGCAACTTGGCAAACATAGGGTAGGACGTCCACCAGCTAGATAGACCAAGGACCTTTTTTAGGTCCTTGGTCCATTTGGTTTTTTTAGTTTGCAGGCTGGGACTGAATGCGGAAGATGCAGGATCCTGTGAAGTGGTGTAAATTGGGAGAGGCTTGTTCCAGCAGTGAACTAACTGCTACAGGCTAATTTGATTGATTTAATATGAACACCATCACGGACTTGACTCTTAGTTACAAACACTTGAGTATTTTATTGACTCCCACTGCTAGGCATTGATGTCCACAAGGATTGCCACAATTTTAGTTTTGATCTGCACACATTCAGTGTAGGCTGTCAGGCCAAGTAAAGAAAAAAATGATCACATCTCTCTGTAGCAGCCCATCAAAATGGGACTGATGTTATGATGAGAGTGTATTTTAGCCCCTCTCTATAAAATAGATTGCAGAGGGGCTTATCGCGAGACTTGTCTCTGTAGTCCGTGACTCTCTTGCATTATAATTGAAACAATTTTGTAGTACATATTTTTTACATAACTATAAATATTTACGCAGCACACGCAACGAAGCTCTCAAAAGGAATAACTTTTACCCCGTTTTTGAAACATTTATTATTACTGCTCCACTCCTATTCTTTGTAGCGTGATGTTATATAGCCTATGACACTCCACAATATCGTAGCTTTCTATTGGTGAAAGAACTTTTAAAATCGGTTCAGTAGATCCCGAGATAACCCCTTACAATTTAACAAACACACAAACTTTACTTCTTTATAATATAATATTGGTATAGAATTAGATGATGACTATATGATTAGGATCTTATAATTTCCTTTTTATAATTGATAAAATTGTTGCGTAACTTAGTAATTACACTTCACCTTACACTTCACCGTTGCTAGGCATAGATCATTGGTTCCTAACCTTTTCAGAGCTGTTACCCCTATGGCATGTTAGAGAAACGGATTTTACCCCCAATTAAAAAAAAATCAAGAAAGCAATTCAGGCAATGAAAAATATCTTAATTTCCGTTTGGTTTCCGTCTGGGGTGCTTTGTCGTGGACACGATCATACACATTCGAGATCTGACGGAGGAAGCAATATCGCAGAGCGAGGTGGTGATGCCGGTGTCTCTTGACATCGCCATCGCCTTCAACACTTTGACCTGGAGCCGCGTTAGGGAAGACCTTATTTATCACGGCGTGCCTCCCTACCTCCGTCGAATTGTCGGGGCTTATCTTTCCGAGAGGGCCAAAACTTACCTGAGCTGGCTAGGGTCGATTCGGCGAGATTCAGCGGTGTTCCGCAGGGATCGGTTCTAGGATCGGTTCAATGGAACATCGGGTACGATTGTGTGCTGCGCGGCACGTTGCTTAGAAGTGTCGATGAAACGTGTTACGCCGATGACACCCTCGTTACTGCGCGAGGAGCAACGCACCAAAACGCAGCCCTAAAGGCCACGGAAGGCGTTGCTCAAGTCAAAGGTCAAATACGGCCGCTGGTTCTTCAGGTCGCCCTTTACCAATCCGAAGCTCTGTGCTTTCACGGACCTTGCAAGAGGCCACCTGCGGGATCCAGCATAAAGGTAGGGAGCGTCAGCATCGGTACTGAGCCCTCGATGAAGTATCTGGGGTTCGCACTCGACGGCCGATGAGACTTCAAACACCACTTCCGAAGTTTGGTCCCAAAACTGACGGGCAACAGCCGCACTCTCGCGGTTGTTGCCCAACATAAGAGGACCCAACACTCCCTGCAGGAGACTGCCTTGGGATAATGCGGAGTGCTTTACTTTTATCGCTATAGGGGGCCCCGTATGAGTGGAGACCTTGACGGACCGCAATGCGGCTGTACTACTTAGCCTACAGAAGGCTATGGCCGTCAAGGTGATAAGGATATCGCACGATCTCAGGGGGACACAGGGAAACCACGGCTGAGTGCCAGCACTGCGAGGTAGCGAGGACACAGCGCTCCACACATTGGTGTAGTGCACAGCATGGGCGCAACAGCTCCAGGTCCTCGTAACAGGTCTGGACCATGATCTCCCATGATCTCCAGTGGGAGTAAGTGGGACACCGCTGCGTCTTTCTGCGGGAGAGAACTCTACCACCCGAGTTCCGCAGTCTTGGGACAGGACGCTGGAGACTTTTCTTCGCCCAAGACTATCGGCCTCCATGATCGGGGGCTGAGGATGGTGGGGGCTTTTTAATTTCAAAATTAACACTTCTTTTATTTTTAACCCCCGACGAAAAACGAGGGGTGTTATAAGTTTTAATAACTGTGTGTCTGTCTCTATGCAACGGGCCGCGCTGCGCCCAATCGTACCCTATGTCCACAGAAGCGGTCCTAGGACCGATCCCTGCGGAACACCGCTGAATCTCGCCGAATCGATCCCAGCCACCTCGTACGTTATGGCCCTCTTGAAAAGATAAGCCCCGACAATCGACGGAGGTAGGGAGGCACTCCGTGATAAGTAAGGGCCTCCCTAACGCAGCTCCAGGCCAAAGTGTTGAAGTCGATGTCAAGAGACACCGGCTCGCTCTGCGATATTGCTTCCACCGTCTGGTCTCGAATGCGTATGATCGCGTCCACGACGAAGCACCCATGACGGAAACCAAACTGGTTATCCGCCAGATCTAGCCCCAAGCGTGTGAAGTGCCCGACGAGGGGCTGTGCAGCGCTGTGACTATTACGAACAAGCAGTTTTCATCGTTTTCAGTCATCGGATTTTTTTTCAAACTAGATGAGATCCCGAAAATTCCGGGATCACGCAGGATTGATATTTCTAATCCTGCGGGATTTTGAATTTGCGATCTCGTGTCGGGTTTGCATTCCCTAGTTCAGATGGTTTCTGGATTTTTTTCAATGTTACCAGAGTTGAGAAGCCACTCTCGCATCTTAAAGTGGTAGCAAACGGTACCAACATGTTCAGAGTTCTGTTAGCAATGATGGGGTATTCTGAAGCTGTTTTTCGCCAAAATGTACACCTTCTCGCTCCACACTTCACTGAGATTTTACGAACACGAGAGATCGCGATGCCGCGTACCTACCTAGGTATTTGTTTTTACTTACTGTATCAAATTTTTACTCATCTATTTTGGGCATCACCTCTGTTACCCCCATACAATAGCTGTTTTACCCCCGCGGGGGTAATTACCCCCAGGTTCGGAACCGAGGGCATAGATTATTTCCAAGCAAGTACTCTTCAGTTCAAAATACGCTACCCCATTCTGCAAGCTCTACATGCTCAAGAAAGAGGGAGCGGGAGAGAACTCCCCCACCCGAGTTCCGCAGTCTACGGTGGGGCCTCGCAGAAGTTTCGTAGCAATAGGTCTGTTAGGGGTCCTGGGGTATCCTTCCAAGGGCTTACCCGGGGCTCCCAACCGTAGGCATTAGGTAGGAAACCTGTGGTTTTTAGTTGGTAGGAGTCTGGTAAAGCATCCATGTAGGATATTCCTCACATCTCTACTAATATTATAAATGCCAAAGTAACTCTGTCTGTCTGTTACGCTTTCACGCCTAAACGGCTGGAGCGATTGAGATGAAATTTGGTATAGGGATAGTTCGAGGCCTGGAGGATATAGGCTACTTTTTAACGTTAGAGGGTTATGATTTTACGATGTAACGACTCTTACTCGATAACGGTCAAAGCCGCGTGGGACAGCTAGTGAAAAAAAATAAAGCTGGGGTTGGCTTACACAACTCGACATCAATTGGCTTGGCAACATGGCTATTGCCATCCCAGTACCTCAAGCAAGCCTAGCAGACTCTTTACATTGCCTACACCGACATACCTATTTATTGATGTTAATTTTCACAGAATGGCTGGTTCAGACACTTTTCTACAAGCCAATAGATGTTTTCAATACGATAGTCACCAAAAAAGCACTAGAGGACTGGCTCAAAAACATTTCTGATTCATTCAAAGTTATATCGAAGCTTGTCAGCAAATATTGGAATGTTTTGGAAAAAGATTATGAAACTATTGTAAAGGTAACTATAAATACGTCTAAATTGTGTTAGATTTATATTTGGTTTCTTAGCGGGGAGGTATATGGCAAACATTAAGGCGCTTTGTAAGCGACGGGGTGGGCTGGGTCGGGCATTCGACGGGGTGGGCTGGTTCGGGCATTTTCACCGCGCACGGTAGCGCTAAGGGAATCCTATACTACCAACGCACATGAAGAGCAAAAGACCGCACCGCAGGTGCCCGCTTGGCAGTGGCGGCGCGGCTACCCGCCATGGATTTACTAAATACAAACCAGTTTGTATTTAGTAACGCTGACGGCGGCGCGGGGCGGCTAGCTCAGTCAGCGTCTCACGCTTTCTAGTGAACTAAACTGACTCCACCCGTCGTGTGCGTTGTGTTCGCGGTGCGGGCAGTCGCGGGCATCGACGGGCAGACGCGGTCTTTATTACGTCGCGGACAAACAGACCGGCCCGTCCCGTGTCGCCTGCTAAGCGCCTTAACGTAAATAAAAATGGACTTTATTTCATTGGCATAAAGATTTTGCAGTTGAAAAGCAGAGCGTGAGAACACAGATTCAAATGAAGTCTATTTTTGTTTACGTTAAACCAAAGATAATATAACAGTATTACGTACAGATAGGCAACTCCCTGCCCTCCACTGAGCAAGCTTCCCCACCCCCGATACAGCTGTCATTATAGTTGGCGGTTATTTTGACGGAACATTTGCTTAGCCTCAGTGGTCACACACATTCAAGCTCTGTACGAACATAGCGTGTTTTTATTGTGTAGGTGTCATTTAAGTAAACATTTTCGAAATAAATGCTGTTCCAGCTCTGTATGCTGCCATACGATGCACAAACCAAAAAGGATGCTGTCCATTGTCTGATCAATATCCTCAAAAACCCCGGAGTGGATATAGGGAACGCCAAGAGGCATATTGATGCTTTAGAAGGTGCTACTACTTGTAAGGCGCCGCTGGCACTGCTTGTTGGTAAGACCTTTTACTTCTATAGCCAAAGTAAACCAATTTCGGCGGTTAGCGATGGCGTTTTTAAAGTTGACGATTTCGTAGAGATTTGAGATTCACCAATCACGTGGTTAAAATCCACATCTCTTCTCCACTTCGCTTTAAAGGAAACAACATTGGTGGAGTGGAGCGGAATTGTTTAAAATATCGGGAAAACAGCGTTGCGGAGCGGAGAGGGGCGAGGCGGGGCAGTGCGGAGCGGAGCGGCTCGCTCGCATGCGATCTGACTGAGAGAACGCGTGTCACTGGGACACTTACACACCAGGCTATGCGAATAGGAAAAGCAGCTTCGCTCTACCCAGGTCCGCTCCGCTACAGTGGAAACACTTACCTCTTTTCACAGCTCAGCCCCGCTCCGCAGCGCTCCGCTCTGCCTCAGTGGAATCGCAGCATTATGTTTCTTTTTACGAGAGACACGTGTGCTGGCAGAGGGTTCCAATCCAAGTGTCCATAGTTCGACAGAGAAACGATATTTAGAATCGCTCAGTTCTGACGAATGGGGCAATGGCGATTTCGGCGCCAGAGTATAAGAGAGTAGGCAACTTATCTAAACGATAACAAACGTGCATGCACCCGAAAAGGCAGCCATCTCAGTTATATCAAAGATAATATAATAGTATTACATACAGATCGGCAACCTCCTGCCTCCCACCGAGTAAGCTTCCCATCCCCCCACCAAAGTTGATGTGTCTATTGCCGTGTTAGTACTTGAGAGAGTGTCACTGCGTTGCATTACGTATTAATACCTACGTAATTTGTGCTATTGCTTTGGTTTAATTTGTGCTTAGCCTAGGGTAGGTTTGAAAAAAAAGTACCTGCATACATGAGATTGCGTTCTGTTCCTTATTATTTTGTTTCCATAGCTAGTGCTCCCTAGTATACTCACACACACATTCAAGTTTGATTCAAGCATTCACATTACGTGTATATTAGTATGGGTGAAAACGAACATTTTTGTGGCTGTGGTTATATGCTACATAACATCCATGAAAATGGTATGCAGCGCTGATTTTCAGATGAATGATTTTCAGTACCACCATACTTTATTGTACTCTAGCCGCAATCGCCGTCGTCCTGCTCGCCACCGACACCCATTTTGAGGCCTAAGATGCTGCGTTAGATCATTTACAGAACTGAATCAACTGTGTCACAAAATAATTAGGTACAGAACGCAATGTCATGTACTTTTTTCCCAATGTTATTTTTAAACTATCGCGGATTTTAACACTCATACTTATAGAATTCGGGACTTCACGCGAAATACTATTTACTTACATTCACCGGGATACCATTACATTTACAACGGGATGTGGAATTCAGTGATTAATAAACTTGAACGTAAAACTGTGCCAATTAAAACTGACGTTGTGAGTGTAGTGTGTCGCCGGCCTTATCCTTCGTTGTAATAACAACGGAGGGTAGTTCGACAAGAAATAACTTCGTGGTTTTTGTCGATCCTTGCCTCAGTTCAACCTCGACCACGGGCGCTGCAACGTGGTCGAAACGTCGGTGAATGTAAGTAAACAGTATTTCGCGTGAAGTCCCGAATTCTATAAGTATGAGTACTTTTTTTCCACACCTACCCTCAGCTACGAACACTCGCACAAATCAGTAACTACTATGAAAATGTTTGACCTCGCGTCTGTGAACTCAGTGAGCGGTGTCTATGTGTGCGTAGCCGCAGCGAATTTAGTATGTAGGTGGCGACGGTGTCCCGTGTTGCGACGGGTGAGAGTACAAAATGTCGCCACCCCTATACATCCCGAGGGTGTCGTAAGAAGCGACTAAGGAACTTTCGCAAAAAAAACCATTGCGTAGAGAAGGAAAACTCGAAATGAAACCCAGTTGACAGTAAAATGACAATCGTTAAGACAAGTTGAAGGCCTTGGGTGGCTTGAAAAATTCCAACTGCGGGTCACGGGGACCTGCGCCTGTCCATTTCAACACGGCAATAAGCTCACCACCTATTGCGTGGGACATATAAGTATAAGGTGAAATGTGGGCGTCTACTATGCCTCTGCCTACCCCTTTGGGGTAAAGGCGTGATAATATGTAATGTAATGTTTCCATCTGTGCTATCTAATTTGTGACTGTGCCTTTTATGATAAAATTGCAGGCAACATATGCCGGTACTGCCCGGAGGGAGTAGACCGGGAGTATGTCCGGGTGTGGAGGATATACCTCAACATGTTGCAGCAACAGAGCAAAACGGTAAGTGCAATGGAAATATCTAGTACTAGCTGATCCGCGCAACTTCGTTTGCGCCACATCAGAGAGAGTATTACCTGTTCCCGTCGCATTTACTCCCTTCGCGTTGCGTTTACTCCCGTAGCGTCTCGTCGTTAATATTCAATACTACGTGAGAGAGAGAGAAAGGTTTCTCGTCGCGTGTATTCCCGTCGCATTATGTTTAAGAACAATTTCGTTTATGAAAGAGGTATCCCGTGGCATTATTGTAGAAAAAAATTGATTGCCATTTAAATGATTATCGTGCACCAACCCAAAGATAGACACATGCTATCGCGCAATTTTTTTAGAACTTTTTTAAGAGAAACTATTGTGTAATACATATTTTTTACATGAATATAAATATTTACGCAGCACTCGCAACGAAGCTCTCAAAAGGAATAACTTTTCCCCCGTTTTTGAAACATTTACTATGCTCCGCTCCTATTCGTTGTAGCGTGATGCTATATAGCCTATGACACTCCACAATAAAATAGCTTTTTATTGGTGAAACAATTTTTAAAATCGGTTCAGTAGATCCCGAGATTACCCCTTACAATTTAACAAATATACCAACACACAAACTTGACTTTTTTATAATATTAGTATAGACTAGCTGTTGCCCGTGACTTCGTACGCGTGAAAATTATGTTATAATGCCAATTTGATTGCTCTCTGCTTAGCCCCAAGGATATGTAGCGTGATAATATATAGCCTATTTGAAGACCCTACCCCTAGTTAATATTTGTGCAAAATTTGAATTAAATCTATTGAGTACTTTTCAGATCCTTCCGGACAAAGCAAAGCAAACAGACAAACAGACGAAATTTTTTCTAACTACATTTTCCGCTTCGGTATCTAATGTTGAACATCCAGCGAGTATTTTTTTTAATACTTCTGCCTCTGTGGCGCAGTCGGTGGTGATACCGCCTGCGGCGCTGGAGGTTGTGGGTTCGATTCCCACTGGAGACAAATATTTGTGTTTGTCTCATGAGTCTGGGTGTTTCTATGTATAATATGTATGTATTTAAAAGTATAAAAGTATTAATATCCGTAGTCTGATACCCATAACACAAGCAGGTTATTCCTAGCTTACTTTGGGATCAGATAGCGTTGTGTGAGATGTCAAAAAAAAAAAGAATTCCAATGTACCTACAGTTATGACTTTTCTATTCTTACAAATATTATAAAGGCGAAAGGTTGTGAGTGTGGATGTTTGTTACTCTTTCACGCTCGATCGGCTGAACGGATCTGGTTGAAATTTAGTACTAATAGGCTACTTTAATCGCGGGAATAAGTTACTATGGGAAGCGGGAACGGACAAAATTCCATTTGGGCGTCATCTAGTTAGTATAGATGTTCTAGAATCTTGGCGGGAACGTCCAAAGAGAGTTAAATATTGTTAAAATCCCTTGATTTGTTTAACTCGTTTTTGGAACCTGGGCTAGAGTTAAATATAAACATTATTGGGACATTATAATTCGATGGAATCTGCACGCACGAAAAAACATGACGTATGCGGCGTTACCTAGCTCTGAGGCGTTCCATTTAAGGCTGAGTTGTCACGTTCAACTATCTTCAGTAAACCGACTTTACAGACAACCGATTTTCTTCAATCATACAACCTCATCAAGCCCAAATAAGCTAACATTAGTTTGGGCTATAGGATCTAGACAACTAAATTCATACATTTTCAGTATAATTTCTCATCAAAATATTGTTATTTCTAGGACACAATCGTAAATGCAGTGCTACAAGGCATCGATGGGCTATTCGAGAACTTCGGCCGAGACCTGCCCATGGCTGAAATTAACAATTTTTATAAGGATTTCTCCAGGAAATGCGCCAAAATGTCCAAATGTATTGAACGTAAGTGAGCCTTATGTTTATGTAGTATAGCTCCCGTTCCCGTGGGAATACGGGAGTAAGATAAAGCCTATGTTACCCGGAGATAGTGTAGTTTCCCAACAGTGAAAGAATTTTTCAAATCGGTCCAGTAGTTTCGGCGCCTATTCGATGCAAACAAACAAACAATTAAATCTTTCCTCTTTATAGTATTAGTATAGATGTATTAAAATATTTTCTGCATGTCTTACAGCGCTTTTTTAAGAGGATTCCATCATGGATGCTATGCCGGACTCCTACCGACTAAAAAAACCCAACACCCAACAGCCTATGCTTTTTCCGTACCTAAAGGATAAAAATATATACGGTCGAATCAAGAAAAATCCCTATTTTTTTTAAGTCGGTTAATAAATAGATCCTATTACTGCGATTTCGCTGTCTATCTGTCATGAGGCTATATCTCAGCAATAGTGATAGCTAGAGAGCTGAATGTTTAACAGATGATGTATTTTTGTTGCCACTATAACAACAAATACTATAATGAGAAAAAGAAATAAGGGGCTTTTTTTTTTTTTTTTTTTTTTTTTTTTTCTTTTTTTTTTTAACGTGAGGGAAAATCCTCGTAGGATGCTATGCCGGACTCTTACCGACTAAAAACCTCACGTAGCGCCCAACAGCCTATGGTTGAGAGCCCCGGGTAAGCCCTCAGGAAGGATGTCCCGTGACTCCCAACAGACCTACGGCCGCCAATGCGGCCTCGCCCAGGGGGTGGTTCGGGTGCAATCCCGCGTCTATGGGGGGTTTCGGGTGTGACCCCGCTTCTAAGGGGGGGCGTGCGTGAGTGCTCACGTCACGCTGCCGTCATGGAAATAAGGGGCTACTAAACAGCAGATGTGATATTCTTGGCTTTTTGCTACGGAACCCTAAGTGATTGTGTCCAACTCGCACTCGTCCAGTTTTTTATTGGCTTGTGTTTAAATGCTGGCCAAAAATGTACATATTTTACCACAAATAAAATTCGAAACGTTTACCAAAATGGATAACTGGTCACCAAATTAAGTTTCCTAAAAAATGAAGCAAAAAAACTAACTGTCCGTTGTCGACTGTTTAATTTAAACTGTCGGATTATTATTCGGTAAGTAGTTGGTAGATTAAGTATAAATTTATCGAAATTACCTACTAAGTATATATAATACTAATAGGTTCAGGCGCTCGGTGGCCACTGCCGCGGCACGCTCGCTTAGCTCGCTCGTCTACGCGCGTCAATAGTCACAGTTCCAACCTAACCTAACCTTGATGCAAATTAGAACTGGAGTTTTTGGTGTCAATCAAGTACTACCCGTTCGCTCTAACTTTGCCGCTGGCGTAGAGGCGTATACCCGAATTGTTAATTAGACGAAGTAAATTGACAGTAGCTAATGTCACGTCGTCATAGAAAATAAGCAACATTGTATGAAGAAGTGACATTAGTTGCTGTCAATTTAGTTCGTCTAATTGAAAATTCGACTTTAGTATGGAGCCGAGCGGCAAAGTTAGAGCGAACGAGCAGTAATCCATTTTGGTGACCACTTAAAATGTTTTCTTTTTTTTTTATTTCTCGCTACTTTTTCTTCCAGCGTTACTCTCTATCCTAAAGTCTCACGCCAGTCTATTCCAAGAGAGGTTGGCAGAGGACCAGGTGCTGCGCCTGTACCTGTGGGAGATCAACAGCGCGAATGTGAAGGACGCTCTCGTGTCGGTGTATACTGTTGTATTTGATTTGGTCTCTGCGGATACAATACAGGTAAGATTGGTATTTAGGTTAATTTATCATGATTTTTCTAGGAATAGAATAAACGTAAGATTGGTATGTATTTTACTAGTTTTAGGTACTCATTTAACTTGTAAAACCATCTTTATTTATCTCTCACAGTGAAAAGAATCTTCGCCATAACTGAACGAATCGTAATGAATCGCTCGGTTCTGTCGAAACTTCTCTGATAGTCGAAAGCGATTGGGGCCACTTTCTGTCGATACTTAAAACGAAACACATGTTTCCCTCATCTTAAAACCCCGGGGTCTTCAAGCGGGGCCTAATGGCTGTTGCTTTCCATCAGTGGGGTGGTTGGCATCAGGTCTATCCTAAAGAGAATAGCTATGGAAGATTTTTCGAACTGCTAATACTATTGTGATCCTTGTTCATATGGCAACATCTAACAATTTTCTACGTAATTTCAATTTTTTCACAGGTGCTGCCTGCGTAAGTTAGCAATGAGCAAATACTTTTAATACTTACAAGTTTTCGTCGCCTGTACCAGGGCGCCCTAATTTATTGTTAAGCCCTGGTTTTAAAACCTGGTAAGGTTAACTGTTATTTCTATAGATTACTATGGAAATAACTGTAGGTAGTCGTTTAAGCTAAGTTGACTGCCTTATAGGCGACTTTAAACCAGCGTCTGTTAATTTCAACGCGGCATTGAACTCTCCACCATTATAAATGGTGAAATTTACAATATATATCTGTCTACCTCCTAGAGTCACATGGCGTGAGCATAATGCAATTTTAATCCATTTATTACAGCCTGTAAGAAAACCATTTTCTTTTTTTTTTTTTTTTTTTTTTATACCACTAAGGTGGCAGACAAGCATACGGCCCACCAGAAGGACCGGTGGTCACCGCAGCCTATGAACGTTTGCAACACCAGAGGCGCCACACTCGCGCTGCCGACCCTGCAAAAACCTTCTAAGACCCCTTTTGAAGAACCCCATACTGTAGGCGTTTGGGAAAACCGAGGCAGGGATATCATTCCACAATCTAAGCGTGCGCGGAAGAAAACCCCTATCAGATCTAACCGTGCTGGAACGCTCCGGACGCAGAGTGTAAGTGTTTTCTTTTTCAGACTATAATCAACACAGAGATACAACCCCGAATGAACTCCGAGTCCAGTACAGTGAAACACACAGCGCTACGTATAGCGTTCCACGCAAAAATCCACCACCGGGTACCCATCCGTAATGTGTTCCGACCCGACCACCTGGAGTTTCAGATAAGGCATCGATCTATTAGCCATCAAGAAGCTGATCTTGTAAGTATGACTAAATAAATAATTAAAAAATAAATATTCACAGACATTTCACACAACGCTATCTGATCCCTAAGTAAGCTAGGAATAACCTGCTTGTGTTATGGGTATCAGACGACGGATATTAATACTTTTTAAATACATACATATTATACATAGAAACACCCAGACTCTTGAGACAAACATTTATGGGTCACACAAATATTAGTCTCCGGTATCACTACTGACTGCGCCACAGAGGCAGTCACATCTTATTTATTTATTTATTTTAAGGAACATCTACAGTATACATACGCAGCTTACACAGAAAATAAATTACAGTAACGGTACAGTTCCTTATATGCAAGTCATGTCAACAGATATTATTTCGATAAACATAATTATAAAAAAATTACAGTATAAATAAAAGATAAAGTAAACTGTCACCAACATTCTCAAAAACAACAACAATTCACAATTTATAGAAGTATGTACTCACAATTGATTTAAAAATAAATAATTCCACCTACCCACATCAATGCACAAAAACCAATATGGGCATGCCAGTCGTCAAAATTAAAAAAACTACCTATTTGCAATACGTACTAGTAGAATGTCACAAACCAAAACTTTAAACTCAGTAAATTTATTTAATTATCTATTACATATAATTGTCAATTCATTGTTAAATTAAATCATTTCATCATTATCAAATTAGTAATTGTATGTTAGATTATTATATCAATAAATGGTTAAAACAATTTTTTAACATAATTCAATAAAATATATTAAAAATATAATTTACATAAAATGTCTGTTTTTTTTTCAATTAAACAATGATAATTTAGCTATTAGACTTATTAGTATCTACCTATTAACAGAAAAATAACACAAAATAAAATAAAATAACATCATTGTCTCTCGATCTCCAAGAGGTATTTTCTAAATTTATGTATAGAATCCGCAAATATGTCAAGACTGGCCGTAGCTCCTGAGCCCCCCCCCCCCCCCCCCGCACACAGGGCGTTGTACTCTTGTACTCGGAACAGATCCGTATAACTGGAGACTGCATACCGACGTTCGTCCTACAGCGCGGGATGTAAAACGTTCTTGCCGTAGGGTGCTTTGGAATCCGACTAGGTACGTTGAGTCCACGGATATCTTTGTAGGGTTCTGTGTCCAGGAGGTCTGAGGACGGTGAGAGGGCGGCTCACCGTCCTTACAGAAGCAGGCCCATGACGGCAGCGTGACGTGAGGGACTCACGCACGCCCCCCCCTTGGAATCGGGATCACACCCGAAGCCCCCAAAGACGCGGGATAGCACTCGAACCAGCCCCTGGGCGTGGGTCTGTTGGGAGTTCTGGGACATCCTTCCGAGGGTGCACCCGGGGCTCCCAACCATAGGCTGTTGGGCGTGACGTGAGGTTTTTTAGTCTGTAGGAGTCCAGCATAACATCCATGAGGATTTTCCCTCACGTTAAACAAATAAAAAAAATAAAAAAAAGGGTTGCTTATCAAAAAACTGCAACAAATCACGTTTGTTGTATAGGAAACGCCATCCCTATTTTTTCTTCCAATTTTAGTATTTGTTGTTATAGAGCGGCAACAGAAATACATCATCTGTGAAAAAGTCAGCTCTCTAGCTATCACGGTTCCTGAGATACAGCCTCGTGACGTACAGACGGATAGTCATAGTCTCAGTAATGACATCCCGTTTTTATCCTTCGGATACGGAATTCTAAAATGAAAAGCTCATAGAAATAACAGTTAGATAGGTATAGTCCAATCCTGCCCAATCTGGCAATAATGTAAACATGTCATGTTTTGGCAATCGTTGTCTAAGACAGATAAGTAGGAAAATATAGTATGACAAATAGTTGAATTTTTTACTATCCTGGGTAGGTATTTTAAATGAAAATAAACTATCATAAAGAAGTTATTTGGTGTCGAAATGATTGTAAGAACACTGTATGACTCCTGGATATAGGAATATAATCAGGGTGAATATTCAATTGCAAGTAACTATGGATATACAGGGTGAATTTTTCAAAAGGGATTGGATGGCCAAATCCGAAACTATAAGGAATAGCGAAAAATGCTCAAAGGAGTCACGAGCCCGATTTTGATGAAACTTAAAACCTCATCATTAGATTTTTTAAAAACCCATTATCCTAGCTGGGAATCGAACCCATTGATTTTGAAAAAAAATACACACCCTATATTATTGCACCGTAGGATAGTGTTGCTATAAAGGATCTTATTCTGGGAAATAATGACATACGGCAAACTAAAGGAAAGTGCTCATCTGTAACAAAATACAATTTATTTTCCTTACGTTAACTGATTAATTGTTCAAAATGTAGACCAATGTTTTCAATACATAGCTGGATTCGAGATTTCAATGATCGTACTGCATTCAATATTATTGATTTCGTTTAGAATATTCTCCAAATAATCATTCTGAGCATAATTTAGAACACGGAATAGTTACTATCTATTGTGGGATTTCGAACGAAACAAATTATGATACAAAATTTAGGTACATGAAATATGAATTCTAATAAAATTCTACACTTTCCTTAAATTTTCCGTATATCATTACTTCGCAGAATTTGATCCTTATCAGCGACACCATCGTTTGGTGTAATAATAAAGGTGTGTTTTTTTTTCAAAATCAATGGGTTCAATTCCCAGCTAGGATTATTGGTTTTTCAAAAATCTAATGATGAGATTTTAAGTTTTATCAAAATCGGACTCGTGACTCCTTTGAGCATTTTTAGCTATTCCTTATAGTTTCGGATTTGGCCATCCAAGCCCTTTTCAAAAATTCACCCTGTATAGGATCAAATATGTTTGTTTACATTTTTGCGCAAAGCTATTGAAATATATAAATAATGATTATAGCTTACTTATTAAGCTACATTTTTCTGAAAAATAAAAAATATTTTATTCACTTAGGTTATAAAGTATCACTTATGAACGTCAAGATTTTAGGATTCTACATTTACTGCCAAATTTGAAGGGCAATAAATAGAGCCTGTGAGGAAGAACCTGGCAAGAAAACTCATGGCCACTCTTTTCAAATAGTCCGCAAAATAATAGTTATTAATGCAACTGTGGTATAATGAGGGGTATTAATATTAAAATACATGCATGTGGGTTTATCACACGAAGCGAAGCTGAGTGCGATAATAGTATCACATGAGTGTTTTAATACCTAATTATACAGCTACATGCAAGACTATCTACACCCATTATGTGTCCTCTATAAAATATTCTGATACCATGAGGTAATCTAAGAAGTTAAAATTCATGAAAAGTTTAATTAGCAACGCAACGTAAACGAAGCTGAGCCCGCAACTTCGTTTACGTTGCGTGGGGTGTGTGGAAGGAGAGGTATTTCTTCATCGGACTCATCAAGCGTGTGAAACTGCCCTGTTTGCTTAGTCATGAGGGAGCTTGGGGATTGGGTCTGATCTGAGTGGCCTTAGTCATTGAGCTCTTTTATGATTGAGCCAACACGCCACTTTAAATTTTTCCCATTTTTAGATTCATGAGTCTGTGTATGATTCTTGTAAGTGATATAACTTTTTTATTTATAAATCGATTGATATGAAATGAACACTAAATGTTAAGCAGAGCAAACCTTAACACAATAAAGAAAACCGCATTGAAATCGGTTAAGCAGTTACTGAGATTAGCGAGCACAAACGTACAGAGAAACAGACATACAGACAAAATTTTAAAAATCATTGTTTTGAGTACCTATTTTTTCTCATTTGTCTTCCATGTACAGACAGCGAACTGTTGCGTTTTTATTGTATGTGTTGATATTGATTTGTTTTATTTTTGTTTACTTCATTTTTTCTTACTTTATAGTTCTATTTTTGTCTTATTTTTGTTGTTTCAAATGTGCGTGACGTCACTAATGGCGCCATCTGAAAACCAGCGCTGCTCATACCATCTTACGGTTGGGCAGCATTATGCTGATATGGCGACCTTATTTGGGTTCGCACAGTGTTTATATTTTATGTGATAAGTTTTTATTGTTTTTATTGTCTGTAATTTCATTGTGTGTGACCTAAATAAAAATATTTTCTTTCTTTCTTCTTTCTTTAATTACAGCCTATATTAAAATAATAGCGAAGAAAAATAGCGGAAATTCGATTTTTTTTTACGGCGCGTCGCGCAGTAAGGATTTGGCTGTCTGATGAGTAACCCTTTGCGCAGAAGAGACTGAAAACGCGAAAGGAGTGTTATTATGAAATTTCATACAACATAATAACACCCGTTCGGATGATATTATGGTTATTAGGACATTGGCTGTATTACTGTTGGCAATAAGCTGTTTCAGAATCTTTAATAGAGGATTTAAAGCATGGGTGTAGATAAAGTTATTTTTCAAAAGAGGTCTCTAGCATAAAGCTCATATAATAACAATAACATCGTTAGCAATAATAATAATAATAATAATATAGCCTTGTTTATTCCTTAATAAAATACAATTACAATAAAATATAAACTTACATTTAAAGTTTCATTACAATTTAAATGACATTTAATTTTTTATTTCATGCAATTTTACTTTAATATAAAATTTATTTGCTTAATTTATTTCCATAACATAAAATAAAATATAAAACCAACATAAAATTCAATTTCAATTTCAATTTCAATATCCAATATAAAAAAAGATATTTTAGAATAATTAACATATATTTATATAAATTAAATTTTATTATGTTATTTATTATTTACTGTTATTATTTCAATTCAAATGACATTAAATTTTTCATATCATGCATTTTTAATTTAATATAAAATTTATTTCCATAACATAAAATAAAAAACTAAACCATAAAACTAACATAAAATTCAATTTCAATTTCAATATCCAATTTAAAGAATTATTTTATTATTTTACAATAATTAGCATATATTTTCATTAATTTCAATTGTAATATGTTATCTATTATTTACCGTTATTAAGGACCTCTCTACTGAGTAAAGGCCTCCTCCATTTTTTCATTTTTCTCCACTGATCTCTGTCCATCGCCTTTTTTGTCCATTTATTTCCCGCTATCTCCAAAACTTCATCCAACCATCTTTCCATTGGTCTGCCTCTACTTCGCTTTCCCAATGGACCGTTCCACGTGGTAATCCTCTTTGTCCATCTGTCATCATCCATACGTGAAACATGACCGGCCCATTTCCACTTTAGTTTTTTGCAGTGTTGTAGAGCGTCTATGACTTTTGTTGTATTTCTTATATCTCTATTTGTTCTTTTATGTTTTAATTTTAATTTGAGAGTGCTCCGTTCCATGGCTCTTTGGGTTGTTAGTATTTTGTTACTTGTGAATTTGTTAAATATCCATGTTTGCGATGCATAAGATAGAGATGGTAGAATACAAGAGTCCAGGACTTGTTTCTTAAGTCTCACTGGAAGATGTGATTTTAGAACTTCTTTTAGGCTCCAAAATTTATTCCAGGCCATTTTTACTCGTCTATTCAGCTCATCTTGATGTCTCGATTTTTTGAATGATATTTCTTTACCTAGATATATATACTCATGGACATATTCTATTGGAACATTTGCAACAACTATAGGAACTTTTTTTCTATTAGTCATAATCTTGGTTTTGCTTGTGTTTAGTTGTAGACCAATTTCGCAGCTGACATTGTATATTTCTCTTACCATCTTTTCAAGCTGTGGTCCAGTTTCCGCAAAGAGAACTATGTCATCAGCAAATCTGAGGTTACTAAGATATTTGCCATTGATGTCTATACCTTTACTCTCCCATTTTTGATTCTTCATGATACTTTGGAGCACGGTTATAAAAATTCTGGGTGAGAGTGGGTCACCCTGCCGGACACCTCTACATATATCTATTTCAGATCCTGGCTTTTCCAATACAACTCTACTTTTACTTTTCTTATATATATCTTGAATAAGTTCTATAGTTTCCGAAGGTACATCGCACTCTTGTAAAGCTCTCCAAATACTGTTATGCGAGATAGAGTCAAATGCTTTGGCGTAGTCTATAAACGCTAGGTAGAGCGGGCGGTTCATTTCTTTGTACTTCTCTATAACGAGTTCTAGAGAGTGGATGTGGTCTATCGTTGAGTAGTTTCTTCTGAAACCGGCCTGCTCTACCGGCTGCTCTTTTTCAGTATACGCCGCGAGACGATCTTCCACACAAGAGGCAAACAGTTTGTAGATATTAGGTTGCAAACTGATTGGCCTGTAATTTCCTATATCAGCCGGGTTTCCCTTCTTATACAAGAGAATTATATTGGATTTTGCCCATTCTACAGGAATAGATTTACTGTCTAGTATCTTATTGAATAGCTTGGTCAAGAATGGCACCAACATTTCTCTACCTGTTTTGATTGCTTCGTTTGGTATACCATCTGGCCCGTTACTTTTACCATTCTTCAAAGTTTTAATTTTTGTAGAGATTTCCTGGAATGTGAATCTTTGTAAGGCCATTACATTTTGATTTTCAATTTGTGTCTCTCTGTGCGATGGTGTCTTGAATGAGTACAAATCTTTATAAAACTCAGTTGCTATTTTTATTATCTCCGACCTGGAGTAGGTACTTTTACTATTTATAGAGCTCTGTTGTAAACAAGGGATCCATCTTTTACTCGTCTTTAATTCCTTCTGGCCTTTTTTCATGCTTCTTGAAAGATTTAAATGTCTCTCAATAGTGGATATTCTAAAGTCTTGATATTCTTTCTTAATAATTTTATGAATGTTTTTGAATAAGTGGGATTTTTCATTCTTTTCTTCAAGTGTTAACTGTTTTTTATTTGTTAGCTCATTTCTTCTCTTTATAAGTAATTTTGTCTGTTCCGAAATAATAGGTCCTCTTTTTACTTTGGTATAATTTTTTAACGTTGACTTTAGGCTCTCTTCAATGGCTCTTTTGATTTTTCCATAACATATTTCTACGTCATCTATGTCTTCTGGTTGTATGCAGGAACATTGTAGTCTTAGCGCTTCTTTAAAGTGTTGGTGCTGGTCGGCGGTTAACAGGGCATAGTTTTTGTTTTTATATTTGGCTCTGGATTTTTTATGTGTTTTCAGTGCAATTGTGCTTCTCAGAAATCTATGATCGCTAGGATAGGTAAATTTGTGCAATACTTCACAGTTCATGAATTTTTCTTTTTTGTTAGATAAGATGTAGTCAATTTGGCTTCTTTTGTTCTTAGGTGAAAGCCAAGTCCATAGGTTCTTGGTGTTTTTCTGAAATAAGCTATTTATTACAAACAAATTATTCTCCCAGCAAAATTGCAGCAAAAATTCACCTCTTTCATCCCTTTTCCCAAAGCATGAATTTCCAAGTATGTTGTCCTCATCTTTTAATTTACGGCCAACTCTGGCATTGAAATCGCCCATAATAATAAGACTTTTACTACAATTCAGAAGAGACTTCTGTAGTTGACTGTAGAACTCTTGTATTTCTAGTTCACTTGCATTGGAAGTGGGGGCATGAACTTGTATAAGAGATAAGCTTGTTGTTTCAAAGGTCATGTGTAAGATACAGATTCTTTCAGACACTGCACAAAAACTTTCTATGTATTCTTTGAGGTACTTTTTTATAAGAAAACCCACACCATATTGGCCCTTAGTTTCGCCGTAGTAACAGAATATGTGTTCTTTATCTTCCATTATGTTATATCCTAAACGCCTGATCTCCGCTAGACCAATTATATCATAATTAATAGTTGATAGTGCTTGCTTAAAATCGACTAGCCTTTCGTGTGACAGTAAGGATCGAGCATTGTATGTGCATATGTGGAGTGGAGGGTTGTAGTCTGTGACCCCCGCGGTGACCGGCCGTATTGGGGGACGTAGAGAGGCTGCTGTCTTGTGTCATATGTTGGATGTTAAGGTATCTATCATGTCCTTACGTGAAGGAGATCTATTCTCTGTATTATTTTTTAATAAATATTTGTCCATATTATTTTTCTTTGAGGGATATTTTGCTACCTTCTTTTGCTGGCCATTATTGCGATTTTGTGTTTCAGGTGATTGTGATAAAACTCTTTTTTGACGGCTCTGATATTCTAAATTTTGTTCAGCGTTTTCTTTGTCCGGTAGAATTATTAATTTGTTATATTTTATATAACCTTTCTTTCCTTGATCTTTTTCTCGTTGAAGTTGAATGGCTAGGTTTTTTCTTTGCTCTAGAATGTCTCGTGGATAATCCGGTTGAATGTAGTATGAGGTACTTTGTAACATTTTTTTGTTTTTGAGTATTTCTATCTTTTTTCCCATAGTAGTAAGGGTGACAATAACTGGCCTTGTTCTTTCAGACTTCTTCCCCATTCTTGATATATATTCTATGTCTCCTTTTTGACAGTCTATTTTCATGTCGTTCAGTATAATATTTATAATTTTCTTTTGTAAACTGAAATAGGAGCTTTCAGTCTCTTCAACACCAAAAAATATCAAATTCCTTCTTTTTATAATACTTTCAAATATCTGGATTTTTTTACTTTGTTCTTCGGTAATTTTTTGTAGTTGTTGTTGTCTAGAATCAAGTATAAGGAATTTCTCATCTATATTTTTGTTTATGCTCTTTGGTATGTTTTCTTTTATTTCTTTCAGTTCATTCGATTGTTCAGCCAATTTATCCTGCAGAGACTTTAATATTTCTGTTATTTGTTCCATTTCGTATTGCTTGCGCCCTCTTTATTAAATTTGTAGAACTTATGAACTTAATATTTACGCCCTCTAGTAATTTAGCAGTGAACCACTTCGATATCGATTGGTAATGTAGTTCAACAGTAAGTGTGTGCACTTTGCACTTTGGCACAGCATGTAGTACGACTATTCCACCACAGATGTCGCTGTGCGGTATGTCCTGCTGGATGACTTGGTAGAATTTTGACGAATTATTGAGGTTATGTTTTTGCAGATAATAGTTATTTCTTCACTAATGACTTTATAATTCACATAGTCTTTTGTTTCACACTTAATTCCATATGGCGATAACAGTTCTTTACGTTATTTTGCACTTTTTGAACGAATATACTTGCCTAGTTACCGTTACAAGTAATACTGTTTTACAGCATTTTCATGTATATTTTTATGAATTTGTATATTTCTGTCCACAATTCTTACACTTGTTCACTTCTTTGCACTATTTTTGAACAGTTTAATCGGTATTTTTATTTTTTATAACACAATTTATACGGACACGATGTTGACACTGTGACAGCAGCTGTCACTCAATCGTTAGCAATAATGATCCTTATGTCGCACAGATTAAAGTACATTTTCCAATACACATTTTCAGGTATCCCTATGCTTAAGTACTCGGGAGGGCTACGTGAAATCATTGCTCCTCTCTGTCATACTGTACTACGACAATATACCTGTCTCGCTCAGACAAGGGTTAGTTGTTGAAGGGATCTGCGGTACCGCTAAGGATGTCAGAAAGGTAAGTAAAAAAAACACACACACACGTACGCACACAAACACACACACACACGTACGCACACATGCACTCACGCACATCTCACACACTTATTCAAGTACACAGTCTTCGAAAGAGGTCTTTAACCTAATCCCTTTTCGGTTGCCTGTAAGAGATTGCTTATATTTAGAAATTACAATATAGCATAGCATATTAACTATTTACAATATTTATTTATAAAACAAACTAAAACTAAACCTAAATAAGGCCGCTAGCATGGTGCCCAAAAGACTGGCAGCATTCCCCCTTTGAATAGCAATACCTATTCGCTGAGCGAGAAAACTGCCAGCCTTTGGGTCACCAGTCGACTCTACTAGGCGCTTTTTCAAAATTATAAAAAGAAATAGCGCATTCCCGCGATCCCAAACAACGCGTGCCAGTCATAGGTGCCACTCTCGCACAGTGGAGAAAATCTTGACCAGAATAATACTGTTCCCATTGAAATTTATTCCACTAATAGAAAGCTTATAAGTTCATACTATAACCCTGTAGCAAATTTTGAACATTTCACATTTACTATACTATAGAAGAAAGATAAGAAAAGAAGAATGCAAGTTCAGTTTCTTATCAATAGATGGCACTGTTCTCAACTTTCAGGCGGCGTTGACATTACTCATCGAGTTGAGTCGCCAATATGGCGCCCTGTCAAAATTTGCAGACCTCTGGAGAGCTCTGTTAGACTCTGATCAAATGGCTAAATCTATTTTGGAAGACACGTTGAACCATATTGTGGTTTTGTATAAATCTTTTTTGGAAACGCCAGTTAAGGTATGTTTTCTATATTAATGTTAATTCTAGATGGTCCTTGAAATTCTTTTTCCGTTCCCGTTTCCCACGGGATCGTTTCCCTGGGAGGGAAAATATGTGCTATTCCATACTATGATCTATCCCTGTACCAAAATTCAGCCGAATCCGTTCAGCCTTTAGAGCGTGAATGAGTATCAAACATACATATATCTACACTCACGAACTTTCACATTTATGATATTAGTAAGATTATAATGCAACAAGAAATCCGTGAGATCGTTCTCCCCGGACTGCCCCTCACTAACACGTTTATTGTGAAAGTTCAATCCGATTGACGTTGTCATTTTTCAAACTTTGAACAGATGATCCACGTGACCTAGTGACGTAGTTTAAGGCGACAGAGTCACAGACTACAGAAAAGTCTCGACATAAGCCCCTCTGCACTCTATTTTATAGAGAGGGGCTAAAAAGATTTGTTTATTTGTGTTACGTATGTAGCTATAAGAGTATACGCGTTGTGTGACTGCGATCACCACTAGATGTACGTCAGTGCTATACAATAAAGCAGTGCGTCAATAACTACCGGTTGTTTCACTTGTGTCTCACGTGCATATCTAACAGTGGCGACGACGGAAAACAAATATGTCTACCCTTTCATCACCTTTTGGATTGATTTCGAATTTCAATCATGAAATTCAAGACTGGGAGACGTACAAAAACAGATTAAAGCAATGGTTTATTGCAAATGACGTCTTAGAAACAACGGACAAAGCAGGTATAAAGCGACGTGCAATCCTGCTTAGCGCACTCTCGGAAAGTACCTATCGGCTGGCCACAAACCTAGCGTTGCCGAAAAATCTCGAAGAAAAGAGCTTCGATGAAGTGGTTCAATTATTAGATGCACATTTTACGCCGAAAAGATGCAGTTTTGCGGAGCGATCACGCTTTTACACAGCAGTTCAACAAGTCGGTGAGGGCCACGCGCAGTGGGCAGCCAGACTCAGGGGGCTTGCCGCTCACTGTAACTTCAAGAACTTGGAAGACTACCTTCTGGATAGATTCGTAATGGGTCTGCTGCCTGGTCCCGAGAGAGAAAAATTATTTTCGCGCGATGTAGATAATCTCACATTATCTAAAGCAGTGGAATTAGCTGATAGAATTCGTTGTTCTCGAGCTGGTGCAGCGTCTACAAGTTCTACATCAACAGAAGCATTGACGCAGGAGCAAGGGGTCTATAAAATAGCCAACGACTCCAGTTCTAAGCAACAGAAATGCACGGTCTGTGGACGATCCAACCACACCGCTGTCAAGTGCCGATTTTCTAAGTATCAGTGCAGGAAGTGTAAAAATAAGAGCCACTTGGCTAACATGTGTAAAACTATAAAATTTGTCGAGAATGAAGTCATGAGCGAAGGTGATAGTGACGATGGTAAGTTTTTCAATATTCGCTGCATAGGCGGGCAACCCATGGTTGAGACAGTACTTTTTGGTGATTTACCTTTAAAGTGTGAGATTGATAGCGGAGCCGCGGTAACTGCAATTTCGGAAAACATTTACAATAAATATTTTAGCGATTTGCCATTGTTAATGAACAAAAAGAAGCTTTTTGGGTATAATGGTGGTATGTTACACTGCATAGGCAAGCTAATAGTCTCGATTACATGTGAGGGTAAATGTATTCCTATAGATGTATACGTTATACGAAGCGGTGGTCCTCCGCTGCTTGGTAGGGACTTCATCTGTAAATTCGGTCTCGAACTCGTTCCAATTAATTATAACCGAGCCTCAATTTCAGCTGATAGTGAATTAAAACAATTGATGCAAAGCTATCCGGAGGTATTCACAGACAAACTTGGTTGCTTCAACAAGTACAAAGTGGAATTACGTTTACGAGATAACGCTAAACCGGTTTTTATGAAGGCGCGCCCGGTGGCATTCGCGTTAAAAGACCGAGTTGCAGCTGAGTTACGACGCATGGTTAGTTTGGGAATAATCGAACCAGTAGAACACTCGAACTACGCATCGCCCATAGTGCCCGTTTTAAAAAAAAATGGTTCAATAAGAATATGCGCCGATTACTCTCGAACTATTAATAAGCAATTATTAGTAGATAGGTATCCGTTACCCACCGTCGAAGATTTGTTCGCGAAGTTACACGGGGGTGAGCAATTTACGAAATTGGACATGTCAATGGTATATAATCAGTTTTGTATTCGAGATCCTAACAAAATTACATGTATAAATACTAGTATAGGTTTATTTACCTATAAAAGATTAATTTTTGGATTATCCAGCTCAACTGGAATTTTTCAGCGTGCCATAAGCAGCCTTTTCAGTGATTTAGATGGAGTGCTATGTTTTCTCGATGACATTCTAATTACAGGCAATAATAAAGTAGAACACTTGAGTAGACTGAATACCGTGATACAAAGGCTGAGAGACTCGGGTTTGACGTTGTAAGTAGAAAAATGCGAGTTTTTTCAAAACGAAATTTGCTATTTAGGTCATTTAATTAACAAACAAGGCATTCGGAAATCACAATCTAAAGTAAAAGCTATTTTAGACTGCCCGGCACCAAAAAATGTATCAGAGTTGCAGTCCTTTTTAGGCCTTGTGAATTATTACCGAAAATTCATCCCCAATGCCGCCTCCATACTGAACCCTCTTTATAATTTACTAAAGAAAGGCACTAAATGGCGGTGGCTTACCGAACATGATACTGCTTTTACGACTGTGAAGAAGCATTTAGCTTCAGATCATATGTTAGCACATTATAATCCAAATACAAAATTAGTGTTAACCGTGGACGCTTCGCCTTACGGTTTAGGAGCTATTCTATCACAGACAGACACAGATGGAACCGAGCGCCCCATTGCATTTGCTTCGCGCACACTTAATGCCGCCGAAAAGCGGTACGCGCAAATTCAAAAAGAAGCGACTGCAATTATTTTCGGGGTACGTAAATTCCACCAGTACCTGTATGCAAGATCCGAACCGTTCACTCTCAGAACGGATCATAAGCCTCTGTTATCTATTTTCGGCCCGCAACGCGGTATTCCAGAGATAACAGCAAATCGCCTTCAGCGGTATGCAATGTTTTTATCCGCATACAACTATAACATTGAATACGTACGGAGTGAGAATAATATAGCCGATTTTCTGTCTCGTGCCGCGCTAAACGATGTTTGCAGTATAGATGCTATAGATAGTTATGGGTATAACAGAAAGATAACGGACGGGTCGTCTACAGAAAAAGTAATTGACCAAACATCGTACATTCATTTTGTAACGGAGGGTTGTTTACCGATAACCATAAATGAATTACGAAAAGCCACGTTAGACGATTTTGTGTTAAAGCAGGTTATGTATTATGTTCATAACGGGTGGCCTAGGAAAGTAATTGATGTTGCGATAAAACCTTTTTTCCAATGCCGGTTACAGCTGTCGATTGAAAATGAATGCTTAATGCGAGGGCATAAGGTAGTTATTCCGTTATCCTTACGCAATAAAATTTTAAATGAATTACATAGTTCGCACTTAGGCGTAGTAAAATGTAAGGCAGAGGCTAGGTCAAGGTTTTGGTTCCCCGGCATAGATGCAGCCATTGAGGACATGATAGGCAGATGCAACGTGTGCGTTCAGGTAAGACCGTCCCCACCGCGCGCCCCCCTCTCGCCTTGGAAGTACCCGAGTCGTAGTTTTGAGAGAATACATTTAGACTTCTTAGGTCCAATCAACTCACACATGTATTTAATAATCGTAGATGCATACAGCAAATGGGTCGAATGTTATGATTTTAATAATAACACGACCACATCTAAAATAATAGCTAAACTTTGCGAATTTTTTTCACGCTTTGGGGTTCCTCGGTTGATTGTTACAGACAATGGCACATCGTTTACATCAGCCGAATTCAATAATTTTTGTCGTCTTAATGCTATTCAGCACCTTACTTCAGCAGCTTATTGCCCATTTAGTAATGGGCAAATAGAAATTTGCGTAAAAATGATAAAGAAATGTATTCTACGTACAATTGCGACAAATAATTCGAATAAAAATTTAAATACTGTAATATTGAAATACTTATTTGATTATCGTAATTCTATTCACTCAACCACAGGCGTTTCGCCCGGAAAAAATTGCATTCTCGTTTAGATTATTTAACACCACCGCGTCCTACACCTTCGGACAATGACCTTCTCTCACGGGTGCAACGCAAACAGTCCTTACAGTGTAAATATTTTGGCGGCACTGAAAGAAAAGCATTTATGGTTAACGAGGAAGTATTGTATAAGAAATATATAAATCAAAACAAAGTGAATTGGAAAAAAGGAAAGATTATACAGAAGATAGGAAAATTATTATTTTTAATAGAAGACTTAGAAACAAAAATTACAAGTAAAAAACACATAAATCAAATGAAAAAAATCAAGGGACAATACTTGGCAGGCCAGACTCGGGAACCGCCCTCCAGCACCGGAGCACCGGAATTCCTGACTGTTCCTATTAAACTCTCGTCAGTACAGAGACAAATGGTAGCCACAGAACCGGCAAAGGAGTTAGATCACTCCGTCGAAGATGGGTCGTCTGTAGAACGCGACAGCCGAAATAAAAGTCCTCTCAGAAACATTGCGCCTGACCAGGCCCAAGATCTAAAGGAGATTTCCCCCCAAGTAGTCGAAGAATTACGTGACACTAACAGGGGTGGCGACTACAATAACTGTTCGGAACTTGAGAGGGAGAAAGTTGAGGAGAAAGACCAAGCTGCCTCGGACCGCACTCGTAGGCCCCGCAAGCCGGTTAATTATAAATTGTATTTTTAGCCGTTTATTTATAAACTGTATTCTTAGATTTTAAGTTAATAAAGTTATTTAGGTGGTGGGAAATTTAAGGGGAAGGAGTGTTACGTATGTAGCTATAAGAGTATACGCGTTGTGTGACTGCGATCACCACTAGATGTACGTCAGTGCTATACAATAAAGCAGTGCGTTAATAACTACCGGTTGTTTCACTTGTGTCTCACGTGCATATCTAACAATTTGTAATCTATATTCTCTGAATTTACTCAATAGATTTCAAAAAAAATGTTACGCGAATTTAGACTTAACTTCATCAACGTAAGGTTGAATTCTGCTTGCTTGGTCAGGTTGTCTATACTAATATTATAAAGAGCAAAGATTTGATTGTTTGCTTCCATCGAATAGGCTCCGAAACTACTGGGCCGATTTGAAAAATCTTTCACTGTTGGGAAGCTATACTCTTTGCGGTGAACATAGGCTATATTTTACTCCAGTATTCCCACGGGAACGGGAACTACGCGCGAGAAACCAAGTGACGTCTTTGAAACTACTTAACAGATTTCTTAATCAATAACTTAGCGAATTTAAGCCTTACTTCATCATTGTAAGGTTGACTTTTGCTTACTTGGTAATTATAATTGTGACAATTTCAGGACTTAGAACAGATACTATCTCTGTCTGCCGTAGTGACGTTTGTACTGAGTGTGAGCGAGACAGACAATAGCGGTCAGTCATGCGAGATGTTGCGACCAGTGCTTGTGGATATAGCTAGTGCCATCTGTGTGTGTCCTACCGAACTACTTGCGGCTAAGGTGAGTTGGGAACTTCAGGCACACATTAGAGATAGTACAGATGGAAACATAGATACATACATATGGTCACGCCTTTATCCCCGGAGGGGTAAGCAGAGGCATATTATATGCCCACATTTCACCTTTGTATAATTTGTCCCACGTAATAGGTGGTGAGCCGTATTGCCGTGTTTAAATGGACAGGCGCAGGTTGTGACTGCCTGCTGTTGAAATAAAGCCTTCAACTTAGCTTTACGACTGCCATTTTACTGGCAACCGGGACCAACGGCTTAACGTGCCTTCCGAAGCACGGAAACGCTCAAATAAATGTCACAAAGTGATCACATGGATGGTCACCCATCCATAGACCGGCCATAGTAAATGTTGCTTACTGCAGTGATCGTTTACAGAACACTGAGTCCGCGGGGCCACGAGCGCTTCACACATGACGCACAGATGGAAACCTACATACTAAATTCGCTGAGGTTACGCACACATAGACAACTCATTCACAGACACTACGCACACATAGACAACTCATTCACAGACACTACGCCCACATAGACTACTCATTCACAGACACTACGCACACGTAGACAACTCATTCACAGACACTACGCACACATAGACTACTCATTCACAGACACTACGCACACATAGACAACTCATTCACAGACACTACGCACACATAGACTACTCATTCACAGACACTACGCACACATAGACAACTCATTCACAGACACTACGCACACATAGACAACTCATTCACAGACACTACGCACACATAGACAACTCATTCACAGACACTACGCACACATAGAATTCTCATTCACAGACACTACGCACACATAGACAACTCATTCACAGACACTACGCACACATAGACTACTCATTCACAGACACTGCGCACACATAGACAACTCATTCACAGACACTACGCACACATAGACAACTCATTCACAGACACGAGGTCAGGTGCTCCTCAACAGACTTTTCGATACTGATTCGTGCGCGAGTGTCTGTAGCAGAGGGTAGGTGTGAAAAAAAAGTACATACATGAGTTTGCCATCTGTACTATCTCTAATTTGTGCTTCAGGCCTTTTCGGAGTGAAAACCGTAGTAAAAAAACAATAATACCTTTAACCAGCGAGCAGGTCTGAAATCACTTCTGAAAAGTAGAAGACGCGAAACCTTGAACAATTACGATGTGTATTTTTTTGGATTTTAAATATTTTTTACAATCTCTGTTTAAAAATGCTTTGCAGTTTGAAAATTGGCTCAAAATGAACTCAAACAGAAAGTAAATAATAATTTAAATGTTCAAGTTTTCACTAATAAAATTATTTTTATTTCAATTAGGTACATATTTTGAAATAATTATGTTTTTATTCCAGTATATTTGTATAGAAATGTTCAAAGAGGACAGTTTACTGAAAGCTCTGCTGTCCACGTTCAATAACAACAAGCGTGAAGATGATAAACTCTCTTTAATACAAGTAAGTTTACTTTTATTTGAAACTAGAAGACGTCACGCGGTTTCACCCGCGTAGTTCCCGTTCCCGTGGGAATACAATATTTTTTCTTTCATAAGAACCTTCTCCTGACAATACCTTACACAACAAAAAAAGAATTAGTGAAATCGGTCCACCCTTTCTGAAGTTATGCGCTTACCAACACATTTTGCGATTCATTTTTATATATAAGATTTATATATAAAACTAGATGGCGCTTATGATTCCGTCCAAATGAAATTTTGTTCCGTCCCGCTTCCCATGGGATTCCCGGGATGAAAAGTAGCCTATGTTTTATTCCAGATCTATCTATAAGCTATCTCTGTACCAAACTTCAGCCCAATCCGTTCAGCCGTTAGAGCGTGATTGAGTAACAAACATCCAAACATCTTTACAAACTTTCACATTTATAATATTAGTAGGATTAGTAGGACTAGATGGCGCCTGTGATTCAAATATGAAATTTTGTTCCGTCCCGCTTCCCATGGGAATTAATTCCCGGGATGAAAAGCCTATGTGTTATTCCAGAATAATCTATCCCTGTACATAATTTCAGCCAGATCCGTTTAGCCGTTATAGCGTGAAAGAGTAACAAACATCCACACATTGTGACAACCTGACATACACACTCACAAACTTTCGCATCTTACTTTAATATTATAAATGCGAAAGTTTGTGAGTGTGGATGTGTGGATGTTTGTTACTCTTTCACTTCGAACGGCTGAACGGATCTGGCTAAAACTTAGTACAGGAATACATTATAGTCTGAAATAACACATAGGCTACTTTTTATCCCGGGAATAAGTTCCTACGGGAACGGGAAAACATTTTATGCAGGCGAAGCTGCGGGTATCAGCTAGATTATAATATTAGTAAGATTATTTATCATTTTTCTTGCTAGGAAATATTCAATAACGATTCTGTTGATACCAAGTTACGTATAAGAGGGTTGGCAGAGATGGACCGGCTGTTGAAGACTAATATAGATGTGGACAACAGACAAGTGAATTATGTAAGTATAATTTATGTTAATTTCATTAATATACGTCCTACTAATCTACTCCTTGTTGCTAAATACGCTTCCTTTTTTACATACATACATATACCTAAAGTCACGCCTTTATCCCCGAAGGGGTAGGCAGAGGCATAGTATACGCTCACATTTCACCCCACAGTTTTATGTCCCACGTAATAGGTGGTGAGCCTATTGCCGTGTTAAAATGGACAGGTGCAGGTCGCCGCGACCCGCAGTTGACATTTTCAAGCCGCCCATAAGGCCTTCAACTTGGCACGATTGTCATTTTACTGACAACCGAGTTTCATTTCGAGTTTCTCTTCTCTACGCCATGGATCTTTTTGCGAAAACCTTAGTCGCCTCTTACGACACCCTCAGGATGTATTGGGGTGGCGACATTTTGTACTTTTACCCGTCGCAACACGGTGTTCTTTTTTTACGTGTGTGATATCCTACATGGATGATGCATGGTGCTAAATCCGCTTATATACATCCTACTATTCTTGCGTCTGCTAATTCCTCTAGTAATATTTAACCTTCTATTATATCCTTTTTGCTAACTCCACTAATATAAGTACTTCATACTTATCAGTGGCTATGACCTACCGTATAACATGGTGTACAAATTAAATTTAAATAAAAATGTGGTTATAAAAATTTATAGAAATTAATTTATTAGTACCTACAACAATCATAACTATGAATGTACTTCAATTTTCAATTTGTCTAATATTATAAAACTATAATAATATAAATTGTTATCAGATTGCTCCCTACCACATCGATTTTAATAACTTTACTTATATTTATACAGATAATAAAACAAATTTCTAAATGGAAGTCCAAAAAGACTGCATCAAGTGTGGATGAGCGAATTCTTCAAAAAGATGTGGCTTTGTTTATAGGTAAGTAATATATTTATAGAAGTCTAGCGAATGTCATGTAGTTTCACCCGCGTAGTTCCCGTTCCCGAGGGAATACATACATATGGTCACGCCTTTATCCCCGAAGGGGGAGGCATATTATATGCCCACAGTTCACCCTTTTATAATTCGTCCCACGTAATAGGTGGTGAGCCGTATTGCCGTGTTTAAATGGACAGTCGCAGGTTGTGACTGCCTGCTGTTGAAATAAAGCCTTCAACTTGGCTTAACGACTGCCGTTTTACTGGCAACCGGAACCAACGGCTTAACGTGCCTTCCGAAGCACGGAAACGCTCAAATAAATGTCACAAAGGATAGTCACCCATCCAAGGACCGGTCACAGCGATAGTTGCTTATTGCAGTGATCGTTTACTAAACACTGAGTCGAGAGAGCGGGGCCATGAGCGCTTCCGTCCGAGGGAATAAGGTGATAAAATATAGCCTATGTCACAAGGGATAGTGTAGCTTCTCAACTGTGAAAGAATTTTTAAATCTCGAAATGGTCTCGATTGTGATTCTGCAAATCGAGACCGAGACCAAACTTTCGACCGGGAACAGGCAACCGAGGACTGGAAACAAGCAACAGCTGGCGTCTCCGTACACGACGACGGAACGAAAATCTGGAACGACCTGTCCGCACACATGTTTCCCTCATCTTACAATCCCGGGTTCTTCAAGAGCGTGAAGAGGCACATCACAGGGTGACAACTTGAGGACCACTGTCAGAAGTGTTACGGACTGTGAGAGTGGCCCCCAATCGCTAGATGCGCCACGGCGCACCATCAGGCTGGTGGCGACGTCAATTTGGCGAGTTAAATATTAAAAAAAATTGGACAAATTTTCATTTCAGTCAGGTTTTTTTTTTGTGCGAGGCACGCTTTTCGCCCGCGTAAAATTTGTTCCTGTTCCCACTTCCCGTAGGAACTTAAAGTAAAAAGTAGCCTACGTGTTATTCCAGACTATGTATCCCTGTACCTAATTTCAGCCAGATCCGTTCAGCCGTTATAGCGTGAAAGAGTAACAAACATCCACACATCCACACTCACAAACTTTCGTATTTATAATATTAGTAAAATAGTCATCCACTCAGACAGAATTTTTCGAGATTCCAACATAATAAGGGGTAAAATCTGAATAACGAAATTAGAAAGGAATTTAATGTTATTTCAGGTGAACACGGCGATATGTCAGTAAAGGAAAATTTCTCCAACGAATTGTATTCTTTAGAACTGGATAGTAAAATTAATATAACCATACGTAACACTGCTGATGGCAAAAATTATAAGGTACGAACTAATTCTTACTTTTTAACCCCCAAAGAAAAATGATGAGTGTTTAAGGTTTAACGTGTATTACTGTCTTGTCTATCTACGGCCAATGATGAACCAATTTTGAAGAAACATTTTGTTCCAAAACGTTTTTTTATATCACTAAGGTGGCAGACAAGCTTACGGCCCACTAGAAGGACTGGTGGTCGCTGCAGCCTATGAACGTTTGTAACACCAGAGGCTCTACACGCCACCAAAAACCTTCTAAGGCCCCTTATGAAGAACCCCATACTGTAGGCGTTTGGGAAAACCGAGGCAGGGAGATCATTCCACAACCTAAGCGTGCGCGGGAGAAAACACCTAAAATTGATTTGATCCAACCACCCCCTATGCGAGGCCGCAGTGGCGGCCGTGGGTCTGTTGGGAGTCCTGGGACATCCTTCCGAGGGTGCACCCGGGGCTCCCAACCATAGGCTGTTGGGTAGGGTATGTGTGGTTTTTTAGTCGGTAGGAGTCCGGCATAGCATCCATGAGGATGTTCCCTCATATAAAAAGAAATTTATATATTTTCCAGATTGACCTGCTAAGAATCCTTCAAATCGCTCTCGTTCATGAGGACTATGAAGCGCTGTACTGTTTATTGGCAATAGTTACAGTTAATTGTAAGTAACATTTCTCAATATTACCTATGTCTTTCTTAATAGATAGGAATTGGGCGGTGGTATGGTGTGGAAATGGATTGGAGGGAGTTTCTTTTTTTTTTATACCACTAAGGTGGCAGACAAGCAAACGGCCCACCAGAAGGACCTGTGGTCACCGCAGCCTATGAAAGCTTGCAACACCAGAGGCGCCACACTCGCGCTGCCGACCCTGTAAAAACCAGTAGCCTTAGCAGTTCTTCTCAGGTGGATCGCGTTGTGCACTGGTGGTAGAGTTTTTGGTTTATAATCGGGACGATTTACAAGTGCATCTGCATTATGCCTAAGTGAAATAAATACAGTAGACCCGCGGTAATCGGACAAACTTTTTGCAGGGCTGTGTCGGAATATCCAATTTGTCGGATTATTGAGTACTGCCCAAGACCCCCTATTTCTATCTCTATCCCTGATCTAAACCCTGTTTCAGTGCGAGACAGACCAGAACCAGGTCTTCAAACTCTTGTGTGGCGAGTGACTCACGCTATATACCGCAGCGGGGGCTCGGTAGAGGTGTCGCCGGCACTCAGTCTGTGTAATACCGCCTCGTGTGTGCAGTTGGCTCTGCAGGTAATATTGTTATATAGATATATTTGCATAACACATACTTACGTATTATCTCCCAATAGGGTAGGCGGAGACTATGTAGTTTATGTTTAATTTAGGTGACAATGAATAATTGGCTGTGTGTAATCAATCCAAAATCAAGATGGCGGACTTCTTAATGCCCTTCTACAATATGGGTATCAAATTAAAATACTGAATAAGTTGATGAAAAAATAAACTAACGTCATTCTAATTCAATAATGGCGGACTTCTAAGTCGAAATATCTTAGTTTATATGTTTATTAGAGTTCCGTACCCAAAGGGTAAAAACAACATCCTAGTCGCCATCCATCTGTCTGTCTGTCCGTCACGAGGCTATATCTCAGGAACCGTGATAGCTAGAGAGAAATCACAGATGATGTATTTCTGTTGCTGCTATATCATCAAATTTTTTTCATCAAATTGTAATCAGAAAAAAGGGGGGATTAAGGAGGGTACATAAATCAAGTTTTTTATGCATTATTTGTATTTTGTCCTAAATAAAGTGTCCCAAAACTACCCGCCCAAATTTCGTCACATGACGTGGCATCAGTCAAAAAAAGTGTGTGCGTGTAACATTTTACATTTACGCGCGATTGAAGTAAAACTTCTTTGCCATTGACGGCATTAAATGTTATATTAATATCATTCATTGAAATTTGTATCATTCATTGAAAAAGTGGAAACGTAGTTTCCGCTATTCAAAATTCAATAGCGTTACTGCTCGTTCGCTCTAACTTTGCCGCTCGGTTTCATACTAAAGTCGAATTTTTAATTAGACGAAGTAAATTGACAGCAACTAATGTCACTTCTTCATACAATGTTGCGTATTTTCTATGACGAAGTGACATTAGCTACTGTCAATTTACTTCGTATAATTAAAAATTCGGGTACACTCCTCTACGCCAGCGGCATTGTTAGAGCGAACGGGTAGTACTTCCGTCAGAAAAAAAAATCTGAGGTACTCCTAGTTGCGCCTAAAGAAGTTTTAAAAAATACGAATATGAGAAAAAAAATCCCATGAATACTTTGACTGTAAATCCGTTTCAAAGGTCCATTATCACCGTTTTTATCGCTACTGAGCGGCAGCAGGGCGCAGAGAGCGACAACGACAGCCAGGCGGGTGCTCCGTGGTTTGTTTTGTTAGTTCCTTCCCGTGGGAACTTATTCCCGGGATAAAAAGTAGCCTATGTGTTATTCCAGACTAATTGTATCTCTGTACCAAATTACAGCCAGATCCGTTCAGCCGTTTGAGCGTGAAAGAGTAACAAACATCCACACTCACAAACTTTCGCATTTATAATATTAGTAAGATATTAGTAAGATAGTAATATTTGTATTTGATTTTCGATGCCAAAATTCATCTCATGAAATTTGGAGATTTAATTTTGGGATACCCAATCTATTATATAAAAATAAGTCGGGTTTTCCTTCCTGACGCTATAACTCCAGAACGCACGAACCGATTTCCACGGTCTTGCATTCGTTGGAAAGGTCTCGGGTACCGTGAGGTTTATAGCAAAGAAAATTTAGGAAAAATTTCAACAGAAAAGCGGGAAAATCATTTTTCACATACAGCGCCATCGCGGGCGGAGCTACGGGCATCAGCTAGTATAGTTATAATTTTACTCTTAAATATTTCAGTCCATAATTCAAGAACCAAGTATAGAAGTACGGAAACTCCTCTGCGAGGGTCTAGAAGTGATGCTACTCCAGGACCCAGGGTCGGAGACCGCTGAAGAACTGTTGGCGATCGTGGCTGAAGAGTTCATGGCTATGATTGATTGTCCTGATGGTAAGCATTGATGGGTTCCTTGCTATAGGTGTCTCTGGTGTTACAAACTTCCTTAGGCTACGGAGACATACCAAGTGGGCCGTAAGCTTGTCTGCTACCTTTGTAGAAAAAAAAGTGTGTGCGTGTAACCTTTACGCGCGATTGAAGTAAAACTTCTTCGCCATTGACGGCATCAAATGTTATATTAATATCATTCATTCGAATTTACATAGTACCTAAGCGTTACTTCCGTCAAAAAAAATCCGAGTTACTCCCTATTCGCGCCTAAAGAAGATTTACTTCAATAAAACACAAATCCTTTTTGACACTTTGATCCACACTCACATACTTTCACATTTTATACTATTAGTAATCTTCTTAATATATAAAACAAAGACGGGTTTGTTACAACATTTATAACTCAAGAACGGCCGTACGGATTTGGCTGAAAATTGGTGGGGAGGTAGCTTAGAACCAGGAGACGGACATAGGATACTTTTTATTTATTTATTTATTTATTTATTTATGTACACACTAAAATACAAAAAAAAAACAAACAGAAGGAGGAAACACAGGTACAATGGTACTGCTTATTTCTAAAAGAAATATCTACCAGCAGACCGGCGAGAGGAGAGCGTGAAAAATAAGAAAAGAAAAAGTAAAAGTGTGTAATTAAAACAACAGGACAGGATTCAATTAACACACATATACAAAGGGGAGGGGGGAGGTAAATTCTATTAAATAGATAAATAATATATGTATAAATATATATATAAATAAGAAATATATTATAATATAATAAATATATATAGATAAATATACTTAGAAACATAAATATGCTTACATGAATAAATAAGTTTAAAGTGTAGACAAATAGTAATCACGGACTTTCCTTTTAAAAGTAGTTATAGATCTGCTGTCTCTGACAGCAGGCGGAAGAGAGTTCCACAATCTGACTGCATGCACTGAGAAGGAATATGAGTAGAAATCGGTTTTATGATTCGGAGTTTTGAGAATTGAGCGTAGATTAGAGCGACAGGGAGCATCAGGAGAGCGAAAAAAGGAAAACCGCTCCCTCAGATAAGACGGAGAGGATGGATTGTGAAGGATATTGAAAAGGAGGCAGAGGATTCGAGTGTTCCGGCGAAGACGAATTGGGAGCCACTTGAGTTCTTTGCGAAAGTGGGAAACATGATCATATTTTCTAAGATTAAAAATGAAACGTATACATAAATTTTGCAACCTCTCAAGTTTGTTAAGAAGCTCCTCGGTGGCGTCTAAATAGCAAGCATCAGCGTAGTCAATAATGGGTTGAATAATAGTTTGAGCAAGACTAATTTTCGTTTTCAGGGGCAGGAGACTCTGGAGGCATTTCAGAGAGTGAAATGAAAAATGCACTTTCTTACTGACATCACTAATGTGAGCGCTCCAGGATAACGTGGTGTCCATAATTACACCCAGATTTCTTACAGTATCCGCGTACGGGATCTGAATGCCGGCCAGAAGAACTGGATTCAGTCCAGATACCGGAAGAACGCTACATTGATATTTACTACCAATAACGATAGCTTGCGACTTTGTAGGGTTTATACGTAATCCAACCGAATTAGCCCAGTCACTCAGTCGATCCAAATCTTGATTGATTGATGATATTCCAAAATGGGCGTCAGTAGCTGAAAAATGGCGGTACAGCTGCAGGTCGTCAGCATAGAGATGGAAGTTACTGGAAATAAGACTTGTAGCAGAATTGATGAAGACAGAAAATAAAAGAGGAGATAGAACGCCACCCTGAGGAACACCCGCAGATAGTCCGCACCACTCCGACGACGTCTGACCAATACGGACACACTGAGAGCGTCCCCGAAGGTAAGACTCAAACCAAGAGATAGCAGAAGGAGAGACATTTATAGACTTCAAGGTACCAAGTAGTACATCGAAATCCACAGAGTTGAATGCATTGCTGAAATCAATTAAGACTAGGAGAGTTAACTCCTTTCGCTCCATAGCCCAGCGGATGTCATCCGTTACTTTGATAAGCGTAGTGACAGTGCTATGCCCTGAGCGAAAACCCGACTGGTAGGAACTTAAGGAGTTAGAAGAGGATAGAAAGACGGAGAACTGTCGATGAACAATATGCTCAAGAACTTTGGAGAGAAAAGGAAGTATGGAGATAGGTCGGTAATCACTGAACAAGCTGGGATTCATTGTTTTAGGTAAAGGTACAACATACGCTGACTTCCAAACCTCAGGAAAGGTGCCAGAGAATAATGAAAATTGAAGATATAAGTCATGACAGGAAGTATGATAGGCAGAATAGGAAGTATCATTCTTGAGCATATGCTATCGTTTCCCGAAGCCGATGAGGTAATGGAGAGGAGAGATCTCTTAACGTCTATCTCTGAGACCGACTGGAACTGAAAAGGAGAGGTCTGAGGCACAGGCACATCCGACAGTTTGAGTAAAGTGGCATTTTTGACAGTTGCATCCAAAGAGACAGGTGGACGTGAAAAGTGATAGTTCAACGCGTTGATATCAATGTCCTTTGGGTCGGAAACTGGAGATTTGCCGATACCAACAGACCTAAGAAACCTCCAGGTGTCAGCAGAATTTCGACAGTTAAGAGAATCATAGAAGTGGCGTCTCCTTGCATCTCTACACATCCGACTGCAGCGGTTCCGCAGAGACTTGTAAGCTAACAAGTTTTGTTCCGAAGGGCTATTCCGGAGTCGTCTTTTTGCTTTATCTCGACGTCCCATTAGGTTTTTTATAGTGGCATTCAACCAAGGAGCTGGGCAATGTTTTATGTGGACACGTTTGACAGGTGCATGTCGGTCATATAAGGATATAATGGTTGTATTGAATTTGTTAACCATATCATTAACATTTGTGGAGTTAAATACTAGCGACCAATCAGCTGAGCATGCATCAATTTGTAATGTCTCCAGATCCATACCCCTGAAATTACGAAGAAAACAGATTTGCGGCTTACGTTTGGGGGGACGAACACGAAAAGAAAGGTATAGTAAGTCGTGAAAGGAGAAGGGCGCGGTCAGCTGACCGTGGACACACACATCATTGGTTTATCCGGTTTGACCTCGCTTTTTTTTTCGCTTTTTTTGGTCGTTTAACTATTCTGCCGGCGACGTACACCGGTAGTCCACGTCCTATGCATGAATATGCGCAATTTCTAAAATTATTTTAATTCTTTCGAATAGTGCGACGGGAATTATCTCTCGCTAACGAAATTATTCGTTAGCGAGAGATAATTCTATTCTATTTTTAAATGCGACGGGAACGGGTGATTTACTCTCTCTTATGTGACGCAAACGAAGTTGCGCGGGTCAGCTGGTATATTATATATTAATATCCGTGGTCTGATACCCATAACACAAGCAGGTTATTCCTAGCTTACTTTGGGACCAGATAGCGTTGTGTGAGATGCCCGTGAATATTTATTTATTTATTTAATATCTTATTGTATTTTTATTTCTTTCCAGAACCAAACTACGAAGCCGGTTTAGACATAACAAAAATATTTCTAAACACACTAAGAGAGAACGATTCTTTTGCCACCAAATTTCTACCAAAAATCATAGTGTTGCTATCCAAAAAAATCCAAATAGATTTATACAAAATTGCCACGGACATATTTATTGATAAAATAGATATATTTGAAGATGATGTGGTCAAAGAAATAATATCGGGAATTTTGAAAAATATTTTACCCATCGATAATAGAATACATTTGGAATATGTTTTGGAGATTTTGAAAAGGATTATCGATTTAAAAGATTATGAATACTCGATTTTGGTGAGTTAAATGAAGTTTATAAGTTTGAATGCTAAATTAATCTCAGAATAGTAAAAAAATTTTTTTTTTTTATTACAGGTAGAAATTACAACTGAAATTGAAAATAATCATAACTTTTTAAACAAATTACAAATATTGGCTCTGGCTAAACAAATATTCGAGTTTAACGAAGAAATATGTACTACAGTTATAACAACTGAAGATGTTTTTGAGAAAATAAATGAAAATATCGACATAAATATGAAATCGAGTGATATTCAAAATGTGTTGAAGTTCTTAAATGAATACGCTGTTCATTTAATTGATTTAGATAAAGAGGTATGTGCTTACATACATACATACATATAGTCACGCTTTTATCCCCGAAAGGGTAGGCAGAGGTATAATAAACGCTCACATTTCACCTTATAGTTTTATGTCCCACGTAATAGGTGGTAAGTCCATTGCCGTGTTGAAATGGACAGGCGCAGGTTGCCGCGACCCGCAAAATTTTCAAGCCGCCCATAAGGCCTTCAACTTGGCTTAACGATTTTCGATTTACTGACAACCGAGTTTCATTTCGAGTTTTCCTTCTCTAAACAATGAATCTTTTTGCGAAAGTGTTCCCTTAGTCGCCTCTTACGACACCCTCGGGATGTGCTGGGGTGGCGACATTTTGTACGCGCATGGCGACGAAGTCCGGTATTGTGACGGGTAAGCCGTCGCAATACCGGACCTCGTCGCCATACGGGGCTTATTATATGTGCTTACAAACGTACATTAATTATCTTCCCAGTTATTAAGTAAAATTTTCCCGTACCCCTTGCCCACAGCAATTCATTCCCACCCCCATCACGCCTGTCTCCATTTCGGGGTAGGCAGAGATAATGGCTTTTCGCTTGCTACGATCCTGGCATACAACTTTCGCTTCTTATACTTTAATAAGTGTTTTCATACACGCTCGCCGGTTAAGGGTACTTTCGACCTGGCCTTTTTTTCAACAAATCTTTATTCTCGGGATAAAAAGTATAAATTAAGGGTGTTCCGCTATCTGTGAACTAAATTTCAGCCAAATCGGTTTGGGGGTTTGAGCGTTATTGAGAGACAAACTTTTTGTAAACTTTCAAATCCCGATCCCGAACAACGCGTGCTGGGCAGAGATGCCACTCATACACAGTGGAGAGAATCTTCGCCAAAACTGAGCGATTCTAAAGATCGTTCCTCTGTTTAACTATAAAAACTTGTAACTCGCTGCCCGCACACGTGTTTCCCTCATCTTACAATCCCGTGTTCTTCAAGAGGAGCTTGAAGAGGCACATCTTGGGGCCGCCAACTTGAGGACCACTGTAAGAAGTGGCCCCCAATCGCTAGATGCGCCACGGCGCACCATGAGGCGGGTGGCGACGTCAATTTGGCGAGCTGAACATAAAAAAAATACCCTATTTCACTACTAATAAAATAAGGAACTCTGTCTAATGCGCTTTCGGCTGAACTAGGTACCTCTTGAACCGATTTTGATAATATTTTAAGTGGAGAGAAGAGAGCTTGCATAAGGACAACAAGTTTCTTTGAGAGACGAGTTACGGGCACCTGGTGATTAGCTAGTTTATAATAATAAAAATAATACTAACGCCTATTGTCTATATTCCTTTCAGAAAACTATAAAATGCTTTAGCCATTTAATAGACAATATAACACCATCATTTGCGCCAATTATAAAAATGAACTTATCAATATGCCTAGATACATTCAAAACAATTCTCGAAGAGTTGCCAGACGAAATAAAAAATAGCTACCATAAGTGTTGCCAGAATTTGAACATCGAAGCTATAACGGTAGAATTAGATAAAGTAATAAAAAAATCTGATTTATTCGCTATTACGGATGTTTCTGAAGAAGTTTCACACAGAATTGAAGCCTTAAGTGTTTTGGTAGAAATATTTGGGCTGGCAATACCGGGAACGAAAGTTTGGACCCAAATGGTGGTAGAAAATGACCATAGACTAAGATCTGTCATCGCTAAAAAGTTACTGTCTGTGGCAGAAAAGACCGTTATAGAATCAGAATTTGAAAATATTTTAAAAGAAAATCAGAGTTTTGTGGTAAAATATTTGAGTGTATATTTTGAGAGGGTGTTATTTTCGGAACAGATTATCACGGAGACTTCGTCATTTGTAATTTTTTTGAAGTTTTATGTGAATTGTTATAAAAATGAGGAAAAATATTGGACAAGGATACAGGAAGTAATTGAAAAGGTACGTTTGATTTTTTATTTTTGAATTTTTGTGTTTGCTAATTTCTGTTTAGACAGCCTATGAGTGTGACATTTATTAGCGAGCGTTTCCGTGCTCCGGAAGGCACGTTATGCCGTTGGTCCCAGTTGTCAGCAACGCGTGAGTCGTTAAGCCAAGTTGAAAGCGGCGTATTTCAATTTTGAACGGCGGGTATTTCAATTTTGAACATATATACATATAGTCACGCCTTTATCTCCGAAGGGGTAGGCAGAGGCATAATATACGCCCACATTTCATCTTATAGTTTTATATTCCACGTAATAGGTGGTGAGCCTATTGCCGTGTTGAAATGGACAGGTGCAGATCATGACGACCCACAATTGAAAATTTTCAAGCCGTCAACATGGCTTAACGTTTGTCATTTTCCTGACAACCGGGTCTTATTTCGAATTTTCCTTCTCTACGCAATGGATCGTTTTGCGAAAGTGTTACCTTAGTCGCTTCTTACGACTCTCTCGGGATGAATTGGGGTGGCGACATTTTGTACACTTACCTGTCTTCAAACGGGGGCAGTTTTGAAATTAATTACTACTTATTTCTCCTCAGATATGGCCAAGTTTCGAATCATCAGATTTTGAAGCCAAGCTATCATTGATGACGGACATACTCAAATTACCCAAAAATGTGGGTCTGGTATCGCCATTAAATTGGGTGGTTACCACCGTTACGGCTGACAACACCAGTCTTGAGGATAAACTGAGATTGGTCACCTTGTTACCGGGGGGTGAGGAATATAGGTAAGTATTTTTTTTATAACACTAAGGTGGCAGTCAAGCATACGGCCCACTAGAAAGACTGGTGTTCACCGCAGCCTATGAACGTTTGCAACACCAGAGGCGCCACAACCACGCTGCCGACTCTGTAAAAACCTTCTAAGACCCCTTTTGAGAAACCCCATACTGTAGGCGTTTGGAAAACCGAGGCAGGGAGATCATTCCACAACCTAAGCGTGCGCGGAAGAAAACCTTTAAGGATTGGTATGTACTGGTTTCTTTGCTGAATTTAAAACGATGTGGGTCTGGTATCACCATTAAATTGGGTGGTTACCATCGTTACGGCTGACAACACCAGTCTTGAGGATAAACTGAGACTGGTCACCTTGATACCGGGAGGTGAGGAATATAGGTAAGGATGAATGATGAAGGGTATGAATGTCCAACAATATTTATTTATTTATTATTAAGGACTAGTTGATGCTCACGTGAAATTTTGGTTCCCGTTCCCGCTTTCCATGGGAACATATTCTCGGAATGAAAAGTAGCCTATGTGTTATTCCAGACTATAAGCTATCCCTGTACCAAATTTCAGCCAGATCTATTCAGCCGTTAGAGCGTGATTGAGTAACAAACATCCAAACATCTTCACAAACTTTCACATTTATAATATTTATAGGATTGGTATATCACAATTTTGAAAGGGATATTTTTAAATGCACATCTATATATTTTTTCTGCACACTAGATGACTCCACTAATTAACTGAATGCATACCAGAAATCTGAACGCTGTGCAAAAAAACCAATTGATTAACTAAACATGTACTACTTAAAAAACTAAGATTTTACACAAAAGGAGATGACCTTTTTTTATCGAATTCACATCAAAAATGTGGTTTGTACACCGGATATATGATTTACCAAACAAAACTACGAATTGCTTATCATAAATACTAACTTGCACTCTAAATTGTACAATCTTGTAACGGAATAGGTTAGGTTAGGTTAGGATTTTTATTTTTTTATTAATAAAATTTAATATTTGTAAAGATGACTAATTAAATTAGGTTTTTAATTAGAATAAAAGATGTTCTTAAAAGTAATTTAGGCGATGGTTTTACTAAAAAAAGTTTTAATATGTTTGTAGTGCTAAGGAATTTTTAGATATGCTATTTTGTTAATAGTGATCTGTTCAGTAAAATAGTTCTGCAAATGCCATTAATCAGTATAATGAATTTGATTTATTTAGTGTGCGACTCTAAATTGTACAATCTTGTAACGGAATAGGTTAGGTTAGGTTAGGATTTTTATTTTTTTATTAATAAAATTTAATATTTGTAAAGATGACTAATTAAATTAGGTTTTTAATTAGAATAAAAGATGTTCTTAAAAGTAATTTAGGCGATGGTTTTCCTAAAAAAAGTTTTAATATGTTTGTAGTGCTAAGGAATTTTTAGATATGCTATTTTGTTAATAGTGATCTGTTCAGTAAAATAGTTCTGCAAATGCCATTAATCAGTATAATGAATTTGATTTATTTAGTGTGCGTAATTAGTGTGCAAGTCAGTATTTTAGGTTTAACTTTGTATTATTTTGATCGAAAAAAGGGAATAAACAGATATCGATTTAAATACATGCCATTTTGAAATATCTTAGAGGCTTTCATTTAAAAGATAGAACCTTGTTGTAAATGTCTGCCTCGTTGGTCTAAAGGTCGAAATGTGCGACTGCGGATCACGAGGTCGTGGGTTCGATTCCCTCCAGAGACAAACATTTGTGTCATCCATAAATGTTTGTCTCAAGAGTCTGGGTGTTTCTATGTATGATAAGTATTATTTAAAAGTATTAATATCCTTGGTCTGGCACCCATAACACAAGCAGGTTATTCCTAGCTTACTTTGGGATCAGATAGCGTTGTGTGAAATCCCTACTTCCCTACTTAAAATGCGAAAGTAACTCCCGTCTGTCTGTCTGTCTGTTACGCTTTCACGCCTAAACGGCTGAAGCGATTGAGATCAAATTTGGTATAGGGATAGTTTGAGGCCTTGGGAAGGACATAGGCTACTTTTAAACCGACTGCACAAAAGGAGAGTTAGGATTTTACGCGATAACGACTTTTACGCGATACCGACTTCTACGCGGTCGAAGCCGCGGGGAACAGTTAGTATTATAATATAGGCAAGTTTTGTTTAAATTTTTTCCAGTACATGTTACCGCCACTTGGCTGGGACTCTCCCCATCCACCTATCAGAGCTGGCTGGAGAGCACGCGGCCGTGTTCAGAGCTCTGCTCGACTCCCTCGCCACTAGCGGGGACATGCTACTGTTGGATATCGTCATTACACTCGCTGCGGGTGAGTATCTTCCCGTGGGGTATTTGTGGGAAGTCATTTCAGGAAAGTCTTAGAATATAATGGAAAAAAGCGCTCAAGTGTTCTTCAAGAGATCATTGTAGTAAGCAACTTGCGATGTGTCTGGTTCTCGGATGGGTGGTAAATAACTATTTTGTAACATTAACATCCACTAATAAAAGATTTTTGGAAATTCTGCACCTAAGGGGATGAAACAAGGTGTCTAAATTATGCATGGGAGATAAAAAATAAAATAAAATTATGTTTTGCACGCCTTTAGTAAAGTGCTCTTGTAAATGATAACTTGGTAAACAACTTACGGTATGAGTTATCCTCGGATGGGTGACCACTTATGACATTTCATTTGCGAGCGTTTTCGTGCTTCGGAAGGCACGTAGATAAATGTTACCGCCACTTGGCTGGAACTCTGCCTATGGGACATGCTACTGTTGGATATCGTCATTACTTTGGCTGCTGGTGAGTATCTTCCCGTGGGTTATTTGTGGGAAGTTTTAAACATAAAATAAAATTTTTTTAGGTACCTACATAATAGTATATTTTTTACACTTACACATTATATCTACAAATTACTCATTTTCATGATGTGTCCTCCCGAAAAGGCGGCCATCTTAGCCTTAAGCTACATACTATTCTTAGAAATTATAAACTACCTATTACTGCAGTATGAATCTCTCGCTATGAGTGATCCTCGGATGGGTGACCACTTGTGGTATTTCAGTTGCGATTGTTTCCTTGTTTTAGAAGGAACGTTGGTACAAACCTTGCCTCCGTGCCTTCTAAAGCACGGAAACGCTCTAACGGCTGTACGGATTTGGTTGAATTTTGGTACAGGTAAAGATTTACTCTGGAATAACACATCGACTTTATCCCGGGAATAACTTCTCATGGGAAGCGGGAACGGGAATAAAATACCACCTTCCTAAAAAATAAAATAATTTCTGCAACAGCTGACGACACTAAAGGCTGGTGGGATGACGCTATAGACGCCTGCATGGCCTCTCTGGCTGACAGGCGTGAGGATACCATATACGACGCCGCGTATAAGGCTAGCATGAAGAGGACCAGCTTGGGAGGGTGTAGGAGAGTTTTCCTGCCTTTGTTGAGGTAAGAAGTTTGAGAAGCGCTCGTGGCCCCGCGAACTCAGTGTTCTGTAAACGATCACTGCAGTTAGCAACTTTCACTATGGCCGGTCCATGGATGGGTGACCATCCATGTGATCACTTTGTGAAATTTATTTGAGCGTTTCCGTGCTTCGGAAGGCACGTTAAGCCGTTGGTCCGGGTTGCCAGTAAAATGGCAGTCGTTAAGCTAAGTTGAAGGCTTTATTTCAACAGCAGGCAGTCACAACCTGCGCCTGTCCATTTAAACACGGCAATACGGCTCACAACCTATTACGTGGGACAAATTATACAAAGGTGAAATGTGGGCATATAATATGCCTCTGCCTACCCCTCCGGGGATAAAGGCGTGACCAATATGTAAGTTGAGGTAACATTTATCTACGCTAATATTATAAAAAGGAAAAATATTGTAAATTTGTATGTTTCATTTAAACTCAAAAACTACTGATCCAATTTCAGAAACTCTTTTGCCATTGGAAAGTTACAGAAACGTAGCCTATGTTTATTATCACCGTTTTCCCACGGGAAATAAGCGGGTAAAACTATGTGACGTTCGTTAGTCTATACTTCTTACTAATATTATTAAATGGGGTTGACATAACCATGTGGGTCAAAACCCCAAAATAAAAAATAAAAGTGTGTGCGTGTAACCTTTACGCGCGATTGAAGTAAAACTTCTTTGCCGTTGACGGCATCAAATGTTATATTAATATTATTCATTCGAATTTTGAATAGTATATTAATAATTATTATTCAAAATTCAAACAACGTTAATTCCGTCAAAAAAAAATCTGAGTTACGGCCTAGTCGCGCCTAAAGAAGTTTTACTTCTATGAGTAAAATATTAAATGCGAAAGTTTGCGAGTGTGGATGTTTGTTACTCTTTTACGCTCTAACGGCTAATTGGATCTGGCTGAAATTTGGTACAGGAATACCACATAGGCTACTTTTTATCCCGGGAACAAGTCCCCATGGAAAGCGGGAATGGGAACAATGTTTACGCGGGCGAAGCTGCGGGCGAAGCTGCGGGCATCAGCTAGTGATATTATAAAAAAGAAAATTTTGATTGTTTGTTTGTTTGAATAAGCTCCGAAACAACTGAACCGACTTGAAAAACGCTACCACTGTTGGGAAGCTACTCTATCACCGGATGAAACAAGCTATAAATTATTCCCATATTCCCACGAGAACGGGAACTACGCTAGTCTATAATAAAGCCATATTACTTTTCAGACACTCGACCCGTATATTCTGCGAGGACTACATAGCTAAGATCATTCCTGATATCCTCTCGACCCTGAAGACTGGCTTCAAGGAACCCTCCAACACAGAGTTGTATAGAGAGCGGGTTCTGTCTTATGCTAAAGCGTTTTATATATTGCAAGTTTTTATTGAAAAGGTAAGTATACTTACAACTTATTATTATTGGCAAGTTATAAACATTTATTGTTTATTAATTTATTTATTTATTTACACTATTAATTAATAATTACAGTGAAACATAATTTTTACATACTAGATGATGACCGCGTATTCGCCCTCGTGAATTTCGGTACCCGTTCCCGCTTCCCGTGGGAACATATTCCCGGTATGAAAATGCCTATGTGTTAATTCAGACTATAAGCTATCTCTGTACCAAATTTCAGCCCATTCCGTTGAGCCGTTACAGCGTGATTGAGTAACGAACATCCAAACATCTTTACAAAATTTCACGTTTATAATATTAGTAGGATAAGGATATATTTACATTATTACTACCTATCTAAATTACACCTAAATAAGGTCCCCGTGGCTTTGTGTCCAATAGACTAGCAGCATTCCCCCTCTGAATAGCAATACCTATTCGTTGAGCGAGAAAACTGCCAGCACTTGGGTCACCAGTCGACTCTACCAGGCGCTTTTTTTTTTTAATTCTTGAAAAATTTATGCGCATTGGGACAAACTTAAAATTTACTTTTGCGAGTTATTAATTTTGTATTTTTTTTAAGTGCGAATCGGATTCACGCGCGGAAGGTTCTGTACCAAATATTTGTAAAATATCTCGTTTGTTGTATAGGAGCTCTCCTAAACATAATTTTTCAATTTTTTAGTTTGGGGATAATATGTATTTATACTGTATTTCAATAGCTTTGCGCAAAAATGTAAAGAAACACATTTGATCCTATATATCCATAGTTACTTGCAATTGAGTATTCATCCTGATTATATTCCAGTATCCAGGAGTCATACAGTGTTCTTACAATCATTTCGACACCAAATAACTTCTCTATGATAGTTTATTTTCCTTTAAAATACCTACTCAGGATAGTAAAAAATTCAATGATTTGTCATAGCTTAGATTTAGAATGTACAAGATAAACAGTGTCAGATAGAAAACGAAACCAAAAAAGAAATATCTATGTGTGAAAATGAATATATGAATATCTATATATGAATATCTATACCTACATGTTATTTAATATCAAATTCACACACTGAACTCGACACCATCGTAGAAAATATTAAATTTTCCATTTTTTTCGTAAGTTCACTACAGAATATTGTAAAATATGAATGACATATTATCACCACGGGTGATAGGGTGATAAATTAGGAGTCACAAGTTGCTATCTCTTTTCCTCTCGAGCTATGTGAACTGGTAAATGAGGTCTCGCTCGCGCGCTATGTGTATTTATTGAGAGTAGCGAAAAATTCTAAATCTATGTGTCATACTATATTTTTCTACTCATCTGTCTTAGACAACGATTGTCAAAACATGACAATACATGTTTACATTATTGCCAGATCGGGCAGGATTAGACTATACATACATTCATAGTTATGCAGTGGTCCTATAAAAATAGTCGAGAATTGTAGCGAGTGGAAAGCCATCAAGTGCTGTTTTTTAACCGACTTCCAAAAAAGGAGGAGGTTCTCAATTCGTCTGTATTTTTTTTTTTTTCTTTTTTTTTTTTTATGTTTGTTACCGGCAAATCGCTAGAAGGAGTTAACCGATTTTGAAAATTCTTTTTTTGTTTGAAAGCTGGTGCTTCCCATGTGGTCCCATATACAGGAAGTCAGAATCGGATGCTGGGATCCTGGAGAAATCGAAGAAATCCCTCGAATCGAGGGCATTCCTTAACGATTTACAGCAGTTATCTTGTGTTTGGGCTTGATTAATTTGTATTGGGGAGAACATTACACTACACAGATATAATTTCAGTCTACCCGTCACTGAAAATCATGAAAAAAAAAAATTTTTAACAAAAAAAAACCGACTTCAAACAAAAACTGAAAATTGAAAAATAAAATTAACTTAGCACAAAATAATAGGTAGTATATTTAGTTTTATATCAGATATTATTGACTGTAATACTGAAGTCGGTGCCAATATTTCTATGAGAGATTAATAATATCTACCTAAACCTATAGTTTTACTTGGCGCCGATTTCAGTATTACATTCAATAAAATCTGATATAAAACTAAATATACTACCTATTACTTTGTGCTAAGTTAATTTTATTTTTCAATTTTCAGTTTTTGTTTGAAGTCGGTTTTTTTTTGTTAAAAATTTTTTTGGGGTACCCAAAGGGTAAAAACGGGACCCTATTCACGAGACTTCGCTGTCCGTCTGTCTGTCTATTCGTCACGAGACTGTATCTCAGGAACGGTGATAGCTTGAGAGCTGAAATTTTCACAGATGATGTATTTCTGTTGCCGCTATAACAACAAATACTTACTAAAATCAGAACAGTAATAATAATTAAGGGTGGGGGGGGGGGGGGGTTGCCACTGCCATACAAAGAACGTCATTTCTTGTAGTGGTGTAATAACTGACGTTATAACACAACGAAAATAACCGACAATTTGCGCCATCATGTTGGATACTAATTCTCAGAGATTGTTTGAAGATTGTTTGCCTTATAAGGATATCGCTTCGCGGCGCGCGCATTCCTAAATCCGAGATGGCAGGGTCGCCATATGATATCGGGCGAATTGTAGGAATGAAAGGCACTAAGACTGATACAATACTGAGAGTTTATTATACATACATACATATACTCACGCCTTTATCCCCGAAGGGGTAGGCAGAGGCCTATACCGGCCCACATTTCACCGTGTACAATTCGGTCCCACGTAACAGGTGGTGAGCCCACCGCCGTGTTGAAATGGACCGCCGCCGTCAGAGCCTCGTCCGTTGTTCAGCAGGTGCACGAGCTTGCACGTGAGGTTGACTTGGGCCCGAATGTGTTGGTAGGGCCCCACTACACCCTATATAACATACAATATATAGGTACAAGTTACACCACTACATTCTTTCCCTTTTTTGGTGCAGAACACTCCCTGCGCAAGTACGACTCCCACTTGGCCGGTTTTTTATCCTTTGCGCAACTCTAAAAACTAACGTATTTAAAATTATTTTAAGGTACCCACAAAAACTTTAGAATCAGGCGTTATAAATGCAAAGGCCGGGTCCCAGGACCCGTGGTACCTTATAAAGGAGGTGTGCATCTGTAGCATGACTCTGAGGAGCAAGGTTCGATGCCCGAACAACGCCAGTCCGTCTGTTAGGGATGCTTGTCTGTGAGTATTGATTTATTTTTATACTAGCTGACCCGCGCAACTTCGTTTGCGCCACATAAGAGAGAGTATTACCTGTTCCCGTCGCATTTACTCCCGTCGCGTTGCGTTTACTCCCGTAGCGTCTCGTCGTAATATTAATATTTACGCAGCACACGCAACGAAGCTCTCAAAAGGAATAACTTTTCCCCCGTTTTTGAAACATTTACTATTACTGCTCCGCTCCTATTCGTTGTAGCGTGATGCTATATAGCCTATGACACTCCACAATAAAGTAGCTTTCTATTGGTAAAAGAATTTTCAAAATGGGTTCAGTAGATCCCGAGATTACCCCTTACAATTTAACAAATATACAAACACACAAACTTTACTTCTTTATAATATTAGTATAGATAATTTATAGTAGAGCCAGTCCCCTCTCTCTCTCTCTCTCTCTCTCTCTCTCTCTCTCTCTCCAGTCCAGAAAGCTTATTAAAGACTTTCTAGAAGACAAGGCTGTGACACGAATTGATCCTTTCTACATATTAATAAATCTGTATTAGATACTAAGATGAATTAAGAGGGACCGGACTGAGTTTCTTGGGGTGTTCTTCTCAGTCTGTAGCATTTCCGAACCCCCGGTAGAGTCAAAATTTTGTCAAACCTAAATTTTTTTTTAAATTTCAAAGCGAATAAAATTGTATTTTATTTAATAATTTAATTATATTTTCTCTCTCTCTTTCTCTCACTCTCTCACTCTCTTTCTCTCTCCTTTTCATTTTATTACTCAGGCATTCTGCTTTTGACACTTGGCTTAGGCAGCATGGTGACTAATATGTTACTTATAGAAGACACGTGTATAAGAGAGATAGAGGGAGAGAGAGAGAGAGAAAGAGAGAGAATGAAAGTTTTGCTTTTAGTTTTATCTTTCACAGATTAAATATTTTTTTTTTTCGTATCGAGCTGGATTCAAACCTGCTTCTCCTGGCGTACCGGGCCAGACGCCTTAACCTCTGGACCAAAAAGACACAACTTTCAACTGACTAATAGCACAAATTAGAGATAGTACAGATGGAAAACTCATGTATGTACTTTTTTTCACACCTACCCTCTGCTACACACACTCACGCACAAATCAGTATCGAAAATTCGGTTGAGACCGCCTGACCTCGTGTCTGTGAATGAGTTGTCTGTGTGTGCTTAGTGTCTGTGAATGAGTTTGTGGCGATCTACTCGCCACCACTAATCCAGGTGGTATGATGGTAACGTAGGTACAGTCAGCCTCATAAGTAGGTAAACACTCTTGAAATTTACGAACTAGAATCATGAATGAAAAATTACACTCAGTACTTGTTTGGAACAATACTGTTATAAATGGAGTGTATACTTATAGAAAAATTGTTACATACATGTACGTTACATACGAAAAGTTTTCATTCATGAATCTATTTCGTAAATTTCAATAGTTTTTATCTACTTATGAGGCTGACTGTACCATAAATATGCTTACTTTACTACACTTAGTCTATGTGTGCGTAGCCTCAGCGAATTTAGTATGTAGGTTTCCATCTGTACTATCTCTAATTTGTGGCTGATAGTTTCACCACATACATCTTGGAGCCTAACCTAACAATTTTTCTATTTCACTTCAAAAATTAATCTGTTAAGAGTAGTTTCCCGATGGTACAGTCAGCTACAGAGAAAAGGATACAGGGCCGCCCTGTAAGACTGACTTTTTTCAAAAATTCTTTCATATATTTTTATGAAATTTGCTATGGTTTTTACATTTGAGTAATTCTATAACTATACAAAATCTCATAAAAATATATTTAAGATTTTCCGATAAATTCAATCCTTAAAGGACGGTCCTGTTTACTTTTCTCTGCAGCTGACTGTACAGTAGTTAAAACGTCTGGCCCGGAATGCGAGAATACCCAGGTTTGATTTCTGCTTCGTGTTAGTTAGCATACTATTGTTACCTCACTATTGTCTAAGGTGATGGAGCGTGTAATTAATACACAGCTCCTGAGGTACCTTGAGGAAAACGACCTGCTCAGTGACCGGCAGTACGGTTTCCGTCACGGTCGCTCGACGGGCGATCTTCTCGTGTGCCTCACACACCGATGGGCGACGGCTATCGAGAGTAAGGGCGAGGCTCTAGCAGTGAGCCTCGACATTTCTAAAGCCTTTGACCGGGTCTGGCACCGTGGTCTTCTTAAAAAATTGCCCTCCTACGGACTGACCGAGAGATTTTGCGGATGGGTGTCCAGCTTTTTGGCCGATAGAAGCATCAGGGCTGTTGTCGACGGCAGCTGTTCTGACTGCATGGCCATAAACGCTGGAGTACCGCAAGGCTCGGTGTTGTCCCCTACCCTTTTTCTACTGCATATCAATGACATGTTGTCTATTGACGGCATTCATTGTTATGCAGACGACAGTACAGGGGACACTTGTCACACAGGCCGTCCCGGTATCTCTCGGGACGCAGTGGAGGAAGGTCGTGAACAGCTTGTGTCTGAAATCGAGGCTACTCTTACTAGAGTGTCCGATTGGGGTAGACAAAACCTTGTCCAGTTCAATCCCTCCAAGACACAGGCGTGTTTCTTCACCGCTAAGAAAGCCCCAATTACTGTAGCGCCACGATTCCAGGGCACATCTCTTTCCATCTCTAAAAGTATAGGGATCCTTGGTGTTGACATCTCCAGTGACGTTCAGTTTCGCAGTCATTTGGAGGACAAGGCCAGGCTGGCGTCCAAGAAGCTCGGTGTGCTCAACAGGGCGCGGCGGTACTTTACTGCGGCGCAAACACTGCTTCTCTATAAGTCGCAAGTGCGGCCACACATGGAGTACTGCTGTCACCTCTGGGCGGGGGCACCTGAATATCAGCTTCGCCCATTTGACTCGGTGCAGAGGCGAGCTGTGAGAGTTGTCAACGATCCTATACTGACAGGTGGTGTGGAACCTCTTCGCGACAGGAGAGACTATGCCTCCTTATGCGTGTTCTACCGCCTGTACAATGGTATGTGCTCCGAGGAATTGTTTGACATGATGCCCACGGCTACGTTCTATCATCGCACCGCTCGCCATAGACAGGGATTTCATCCTCACACCCTACGTCCGGAGCGTTTGAGCACGGTTAGATCCGGTAGGGGTTTTCTTCCGCGCACGCTTGGGTTGTGGAATGATCTTCCTGCCTCGGTTTTCCCAAACGCCTACAGTATGGGGTTCTTCAAAAGGGGTCTAAGAAGGTTTTTACAGGGTCGGCAGCGCGAGTGTGGCGCCTCTGGTGTTGCAAACGTTCATAGGCTGCGGTGACCACCGGTTCTTCTGGTGGGCCGTGTGCTTGTCTGCCACCTTAGTGGTATAAAAAAAAAAAAAAAAAAAAAAAAAAAAAAAAAAAAAAAAAAAAAAACTAATTTCTTTTCAAAATGATCTCTAATTCGCAAGCCGGCTCCAATGCTCAGCGTACAACTGCTTAGTCGCCGCCATTTGCAAGCGGCGTCCGTCACAGAATCAGTACCGCGCCGTGTTCGATGTGAACGCGTGGACCAACATTGTGGACCCTGAGGTCCAGTACGAGTTCTGGCTGAGGGGATATTGGGTAAGATCTATTGTTGTATTCCCATTTTCGAATTTTATTTGAAATTTTATCAAAAAAAAACCGGTTGTCTCTAAAGTCGGTTTACTGACGATAGTTGAACGTGACAACTCAGTCACGTCAAAAACTATTGTATATTTGCTTATTGGTTAATAAAATTTTAATATCGTGAGTTAGAATGTAGTACATTTACTATGGAATAACACATCAATTTATTATAGCGCCATCTGTTGAAAACATTTGTACTAAAAAGAGCGAGGCCTCGCGAGGTAACGCCACATGACCCCTCGCGAGGTAACGCCGCATACGTCATGTTTTTTCGTGCGTGCAGCCGGCTCCATCGAATTATAAGACGTTGTCACGTCAAATGTCAAAGAATGTTTTTATTCCAGACTATAATGTATCCCTGTACCAAATTTCAGCTAGATCCGTTCTGCGGGTTGACGGTTCCCAAGGGAACAAACGTTTATTCTCAACAAATCACCTTAAAATAAGTAACACAGTTGGGATGAAAAGCTGTCTGTGATTTTCCAGACTATAATCTATCCCTTTTTTTTTACGTGAGGAAAAATCCTCAGAGGATGTTATGTCGGACTCTTACCGACTAAAAAACCTCACGTAACGCCTAACAGCCTGTGGTTGGGAGTCCCGGGTAAGCCCTCGGAAAGATGTCCCGGGACTCACAACAGACCTACGGCCGCCACTGCGGCCTCGCCTAGGGGGTGGTTCGGGTGCTATCCCGCGTCTTTGGGGGGTTTCGGGTGTGATCCCGCTTCTAAGGGGAGGCGTGCGTGAGTTGCTCACGTCACGCTGCCGTCATGGGCCTGCTTCTGTAAGGACGGTGAGCGGCTCTCTCACTGTCCTCAGGCCCATAATTCATCTGAACGGATCTGGCTGAACGGATCTGGCTGGCATTTAGTTCATTCCTGAACTAAATGCCAGCCAGATCCGTTCAGCCGTTAGAGCGTGATTGAGAAACAAACATCCAAACATCTTCACAAACTCACTTTTCTAATATGAGTAGGATTGTCACTGACTAACTTTCTTCACGTCAGGGCGACTTCAAGAATCGAAGACGGTCTACCTCAGAAGATGGCCAGAGTACAAGTGGAACATCAACAGCATCCACTTTTGCTGGCACTGTGAGGACCAGGTACTGTATCATACTTCACTTACCTTACATATAAAACATCATAAATCTATACTAACATTCTTCTTCTTGTTTTAAATGAATGGCCCTCCATTTATCAACGATTTTGCCAATCTCCAGTAGAAAAATAGGTACAAATAAAATCTGGAAAAAATGGCGATACGTTAGCCTTAAGTCAAGTCCGATATATTAACATTAAAAGATTTGTTTATTTGCATCGAATAGGCTCCGAAACTACTGAATAGATTTGAGAAATTCTTTCACTTTTGGGAAGCTACGCTGTCCCTGAGTGACACAGGATAAATTTTATTTCCTTATTCCCACGGGAACGGGAACTACATGGGTGAAACTCCGTGTTCTGTAAGCGATCACAGCAGTAAGCCACTTGCACTGTAATGGGATGGGTGACCACTTTGTGATATTTCATGTGCTGCGATACAGCACGTTAAGCCGTTGATCTTGGTTGTCAGTAAAATGGCAGTGGTTCAGCCAAGTTGAAGAATTAACAGCGAGTCATAACAACCTGCACCATTCCATTTCAACACGACAATGGGCTCACCACCGCCACCGTGGGACACAGATATTGCCAAACCACCATTCTCACCTAGGTCACATTGATTTGTTCTGTGTCTGGGTGTCATTTATCTATAATATGCATGTATTTAGAAATATATATGCATATTTATCAATCTAGATCCCATAGCACAGGCTTAAATTAGCTTAATTTGGACAAGATGATGTTGTGTGAGAATGTCCACAAATATTTATTATTTACTTATTAGTTTCTTTGTTTCAATATAAACTAATAGGCGAATTGGTGGGTTATAATGTGCCTCTGTCTACTATGGAACAAGGTGTGACTTTATGTATATATGATGTTAATAAAAATATTATTTCGTTGCAGAATTTTCATGGCGACTCTATCAGAGAACCCGTTACAGTACGACATGATACCTAACGAAGATGAAGACGAAGAGGTAGGTATTTTCAAATATCTTTGGTATTATCATTTATACTCTGTATCGCTGGCACTTGATGAAACTTGTTGTAATGCATTATTGAAACTCACATTAAGAATGCTATAAGCCTAAAAAGGGTCAGATGATGTTGTGTGAGATTGTCCACAAATATTTATTTATATTGGGTGTAACAAAATTGACTCTCCTCGTCACGTGATGTGACATCAGTCAAGAAACATTACAAAAATGCAGAAAAAAAATCACATTAATACTTTAACCGTAAATCCGTTTTAAAGGTCCTATAAATTTTCATTTTTACCCTTTCTATCGCTACTGAGCGGCAGTAGAAAGCGACAACGACAGCCAGACGAGTGCTCCGTGTTTGTTTTGCCACGGCGATCATGTTACCTCGAATTGCCGCGGTAAAAAACGAATTCTTAATGTGCGACAAAAAAATGAAAAATTTAACCCCCCTTTTTTATTAAATATTTGTATTTGATTTCCGACGCCAAGTCATCTCATGAAATTGGGAGAGGTAATTTTGTTACACCCAGTATATTATTGAATTAAGATTAAATCGCGAAAAAGTACAAATGTGAGGTTGATTATTGAATGTTTGGTCTTCATATTGAAAGTGGGTTACTATTTTTTTTTTTTAAATATTCACGGATATTTCACACAACGCTATCTGATCCCAAAGTAAGCTAGGAATACCCTGCTTGGGCTATTGTTTTTTATAATTGGCGGCCTTATCGCACAAGTCAATTTCTTATAGGGAGAACATAAAAAATGGGATGTTTATTTATTCAACTGTATGTATACTGTGTAACTTTCATATATTCACATGCACCTTTATTTTTGAAATCGAGTTCTTAAAGAAATTTTGCTAGAAGATTTTCTTTCTTTCTTCAGGAATTAGAAGAAGAAAAGCCAGCTGGATACGAAAATCATCCTTTAAACGTTCACGGCTGTCTATCAGCCCTGACAGGTTTACTGGCCCATTGCACTACCTTGGAGCACACCGATTGGCTCGGCAAAGCCGTACAAGGCCTTACTTCTACACTACCTGTCAATGCGAAATGGACTTTAGCTCAGGTGAGTAAGGTTAAATTTGGAATTATATTAACTTTATACATATTTTGGTACTTACGAATTTCAACACATGCCTTTTGGTCTTAAAAACGCAGTATTCGATATTACGAGGCGAAACTTTGGACTTAATTGAATATAGAAGCCAACCAGGAAAAAAACATTCTTAGAGCTTTATGGATTGAGAAACATACTCAGTCTAACTTCTACACTACTTGTCAATACAAAATGAACTTTAGCTGTGGGCGAATAAGGCTTAGTTTTAAGTTTATAGTTTTTGGTACTTACGAATTCCAACTAATGTCTTTTGGTATTGAAAACGCGGCGTAAGGTATTAAGAGGTCAACTTTAGAGTTTATGGAATATCGAACGTTGCATTGAAGTACCAGGTAAACAACATACTTAGAGCCCTATGACTTGACAAACCTTCTCAAGGTCTCACTTCTAAACTACTTGTCAGTGCAGACTGGACTTTAGCGCAGGTGAATAAGCTTTAGCTTTAGTTCTCAGTTATCTGTCGGCAATGTATTCTACATTCGAATACAATTGCCCGCAAAAGAATTGCTTATTTTATTAATCCTAAATCTAGGAACAGCCAATTTATTCTTATTTGTTAAGTTTAGGTTATGGATATCACAATTTTTAATAAATTTAATGTTATTTTTATGAGTATATAATAAGTTTCCATATATGTACTGTGAATACACAGTAAGGAAGTTGATATCCTTAAACTTTTCTCATAATGACTCCCCGGGCCATAAGCTTGACTCCCACCTTAGTAGTATAAAAAAATAAACTGTCCTCCGTTTGTCAAAGTACTAGGACAACATAAGATACTAAGAGATTGCGTCGTTTATTCCAGTCGATCTGCAACTTGGAAGAAGATCTCAAACCTCATGCTGAGGTTATGACCCCAGCTTTGCTGGAGCTCATAGTGGCCACGCCGAGGATCGTCGGTGATAGGAAACTGATTAATAATCTACATTTAGATATCGTAAGTAAAGTTTACACATACGTTAGGACGATCCCCTGCCAGATGGACAGTCGCAGGCTGGGACTGAATGCGCTTGGCGCAGGACCGTGTGTCGAGTCGTGGATTAGGAGAGGCATACGTCCAGTTTTTTTTATATATTTAGCTCGCCAAATTTACGTCGCCACCAGCCTGATGGAAAGCCGTGGCGCATCTAGCGATTGGGGGAAACTTCTGACAGTGGTCCTCAAGTTGTCACCCTGTGATGTGCCTCTTCACGCTCCGCTTGAAGAACCCGGGATTGTAAGATGAGGGAAACACGTGTGCGGGCAGGTCGTTCCAAGTTTTTATAGTTCGACAAAGAAACGATCTTTTGAAACGCTCAGTTCTGGCGAAGATTCTCTCCACTGTGTGTGAGTTTCATCTCTGCCCGGCACGCGTTGTTTGGGATCGGAAAGGAGAGGGTGGGATTAGGTTGAAGAGTTCTTAACACTCACCTGATTTGATTGATTGATTGAAGTAAAGTTTTGTTGCCTCGTAGAAAAAAAAAATATCAATAACGTTCAGTTGTATGGCTAAGAATAGATACTTGGCAGGGCCATGAAATAGGGTTCTGAAAACGCGGAATTGTCCATCTTATTTTTGTTATTCCCCAAACTAGGAGCTTGCTGCTAATTTGAATGCAAATTTTAATAAAATCCCTTCATCACCTGGAAAGTGAGCTCATGATCTCCAACATTTATAGCTCAAGATTTTGATGATCACATTGTCTTTCGAAATGTATTCGCTGAGGAGCCATTGTGTCACACACACATACACAGATTAAGTTTATAATACCCCTCGTTTTTACCATCAGGAATTAAAACAAGAAAGCCGTGAGATCGGTCTCACCAGACTGCCCCTCTAACACGTTTATTGTGAATGTTCAATCCGATTGACGTTGTATTTTTGTTTTATTTCAAACTTTAAACAGATGATCCACGTGACCTAGTGACGTAGTTTAATGAAACAGACACAGACTACAGACAAAATCTGGGCATGAGCCCCTCTGCACTCTGTTTTATAGAGAGAATCTTTCTTTCAGCTATGGACAATAATAAAATGGAATATTCCAGAATTACCTAACTATACAAACTTAAGCGTGTGCATATCATATCTGATCTCCACATGTATAGAGCATAGATCTCAGGAAGCTGTCTCTAGAAGACTTCTGAACACCTTGAATACCTTAGTACAGATGTACGGAACGAAATTAGATGTGGATTGGAGCGAACTTCAGAAACATTGTAACGGTGGGTATAAATTTTTATATACCTACTTGCTGATGCCCGCAGCTTCGCCCGCGTAAAATTTGTTCCGGTTCCCGCTTCCCGTAGGAACTTATTCCCGGGATAAAAAGTAGCCTATGTGTTATTCCAGACTATAATGTGTCCCTGTACCAATTTCAGCCCGATCCGTTCAGCCGTTAGACCGTGAAAGAGTAACAAACATCCACACTCACAAACTTTCGCATTTATAATATTAGTAAGAAGTAAGATTTACATTATTACTATAATAATAAATATAATAAATATTCACGGACATTTCACACAACGCTATTTGATCCCAAAGTAAGCTAGGAATAACCTGCTTGTGTTATGGGTACCAGACCACGGATATTAATACATACATATTATACAGAGAAACAGCCAGACTCTTGAGACAAACATTTGTGGGTCACACAAATATTTGTCTCCGGTGGGAATCGATCCCACGACCTCCAGCGCCGCAGGCGGTATCACTACCGACTGCGCCACAGAGGCAGTCATTGTGCCCAAGAAACTAGCAGCATTCCCCCTTTGAATAGCCATACCTATTCGCTGAGAGAGAAAACTGCCAGCCCTTGGGTCACCAGTCGACTCCACAAGGCGCTTTTTCAAATTCTTAAAAAATCTATGCGCATTGGGACCCCATGGACCTAGGGTCTCGACACCGACTGGAATAAAATGATAGGACCCTTGTATATATTAATTTTAATTTGTTTTTGTAATTCATTCATCGTTTTTATTTCAGATCTGCCAAACACAGCATCCTACCTATTCCCAATACTCCAACGTATATTAAAGAACAACATATTAATACCTGGTCTTCTAAACAACATTCTTACTAAGTTCGATGCCCGGGCTTGGTCATCCACATCCAAACTACCAGAAATTTTTGGACTAGCCTTGGGCTTAGAGAAAAGGGATATGGATGGGTTTTTGGGCAGATTTTGGTCAATTTTGGGCAATATTAAGGCTGTGAATGTGACCGCGTATGTGAAAGTTCTGTTGTATGCTCAGAGAGCTGATTCTAGATGCTGTAATAAGCAGCATTTTAGGTATGTATGAATAAATATTTGCTATTTCTACACAAATATTATAAACATGAAAAATTTGTATTTTTGTGTGTGTAGTGTGTATGTTTGTAATAAATAAACTCAAAAACTACTGTGCCGATTTCAAAAATTCTTTCTCCTTTGGAAAGCTACATTCACCCTGAGTAACATAGGCCATATTTTATTCACGTATTCCCACGGGAACGGGAGCTACGCGGTGTGAAACCGCGTGACGTCCGCCAGTTATTTATAAAGCGAAAAAAGACATCTTGGTCCAGACAGGACTTTAAAATTTGCCTAAACCAGGGCAATAAGCTTTGCCAACTGAGCTACCGAACCGTTCCGAAGCTAGTAGCTTATTCTTCATTATATTGAAATCGCCATTTAAGAGTATTAGCAACGGAGTCAACTATCGAGCTTCTTCGCAACTATTTCTTCATTCAAAAAATATTATCTATACTAATATTATAAAGAGTAAAGATTTGATTGTTTGTTTGTTTGTTTGTTTGTTTGCATCGAATAGGCTCCGAAACTACTGAACCGATTTGAAAAATTCTTTCTCTGTTGGGAAGCTACACTCTTTGCGGTGAACATAGGCTATATTTTATTCCCGTATTCCCACGGGAATGGTAACTAAGTGGGTGAACCCGCGTGACGTCCTCTAGTTTTCTATAAATGTCTAATTTTCAAATAAAAAATACCGTCTCACAAAATATGTACAATTTCAGAACCATAACAGACTTGGCCTCTAAAGTGGAGCGACCAAAATGTCTGACCATTATAGCTTCATACCTAAGCAGCGGCGGGGTAGGCAGCGACAGTGGCGAGGTACTGGACACTATTGGGCTGAAGGAACTGCTGGATGGAGAATGTGTGGTCGAGGCCATGAAGGTAAGGGGGGGGGGGGTTGATGTAAATTCTTAAGGTTCCTTAGATTTTAGCTTCCAGGGCAAATCCTTTTGACGTGACGACGTCTTATAATTCGATGGAGCCGGCTGCACGAACGAAAAATGATGACACAATACGTCGTTACCTTGCTCTGAGGCGTTCCATTTATTTTAGTAATGTTTTCAACAGATGGCACTATAATCAATTGACGTGTTTTTATATTTGTTTTGTAATGTTAATTTTAGGTTTATTTTTATTTTTACTTTTATTTTTATTTTCTTATGACGTTGTCACGTTCAACCATCGTCAGTAAACCGACTTTACAGACAACCGATTTTTTAATTAACCTAGTGTTGATAGTTAAGCATTTTACAGTAAGGTTAGTTTTAAGATGGGTTGTCGATTATGGCGTTTAACTTACGAGATTTTCTGTGCTTTGATACTAATAATATAATAATAATAAATAAATATTCACGGACATTTCACACAACGCTATCTGATCCCAAAGTAAGCTAGGAATAACCTGCTTGTGTTATGGGTATCAGATCACGGATATTAATACTTATATACTTCTAAATTCATACATATTATACATAGAAACACCCAGACTCTTGAAACAAACATTTATGGGCCACACAAATATTTGTCTCCGGTGGGAATCGAACCCACGACCTCCAGCGCCGCAGGCGGTATCACTACCGACCGCGCCACAGAGGCAGAAATACTGCGTCGAGCAACTTAAGATACGGTCAATCTTAAGTTGGGTGAACTTTTGTGGTATTTTAGTACTTTCATTTAGAAGCGTTTCTGTGCTTTGATAGGATAATTGAGTTAAGCAACTTAGGATACATTCCAGTTTTCAGATGGCTGACCGTTTGTGGTATTTTAGTGTTTTCATTAAGAATTTAGATTACATTAAGATTTCTGTGCTATGGCTCTATCACTGCGGTAAGCAACATACAGTAAGGTTAGTCTTAAGATGGGTAACCGTTTGTGGCAATTTCATATACGACCTTTTCGATGCTTTTATAGAATTTATAGTGACACTGCGTTAAGCGACTAAGATTCGATCAGTTTTAAGATGGATGTCCTTTTGTGGTATGCGCCAAGCAACTTAAGATACGGTCAATTTTAAGATGGGTGACCGTTTGTGGTATTTTCATATTTTGTAATCCCTACGACTCCCTACTCATATTATAAATGCGATAGTAACTCTGTCTGTCTGTCTGTCTGTTATGCTTCACGCCTAAACCGCTGACACGATTTAGATGAAATTTGGTATAGAGATAGTTTAAGTCCAAGGGAAGGATAATAGGCTACTTTTTAACGACTACGCTAAAAGAGGGTAATGATTTCCGCGATAACGACTTTTACGCGGACGAAGCCGCGTGGAACAGCTAGTCTATACCTACCTATACTAATATTATAAAGAGGAAAGATTTGATTGTTTGTTTGTTTGCATCGAATAGGCTCCGAAACTACTGAACCGATTTGAAAATATTTTTCACTGTTGGAAAGGCACACTATTCCCGGTGAACGTAGGTTACATGTTATTCCCGTATTCCCACGGGAACGGCAACTACGCGGGTGAAACCGTTTCTCATATTTTTTGCATTTCCGTTGTTATAGGTAGTCCTTGGCGCACTGAGTTACATAGACGAGGAAATGAAAGTGGACCTGGTGACCAAAGTGGTACAACATTGTAGGAACACCTCCGTGGCGGTGAGGAAGCAGGCTTACGCTGTTGTTTTGAAGGTTTTACAAGGTAATTCTATCTTTATGTACTGAGAGAGAGAGAAAGAGAGAAAGAAAGAGGGGGGGGGGGGCTAGTTTCATAGAAGACGCAATGAAGGTGGACCTGGTGACCAAAGTGGTACAACATTGTAGGAACACCTCCGTGGCGGTCAGGAAGCAGGCTTACGCTGTTGTTTTGAAGGTTTTACAAGGTAACTCTATCTTTATGTACTGAGAGAGAGAGAGAGAGAGAGAGAAAGAGATAGAGATAGAGAGAGAGAGAGATAGAGACGGATCCGGAAACAGGCATACACTGTTGTTTTGAAGGTTTTACAAGGTAATTCTATCTTTATGTACTGAGAGAGAAAGAGAGAGAGAGAGAGAGATAGAGAGATAGAGAGAGAGATGGGTGCGGAAACAGGCATACACTGTTGTTTTGAAGGTTTTACAAGGTAATTCTATCTTTATATACTGAGAGAGAGAGAGAGAGAGAAAGAGATAGAGATTGAGAGAGAGAGACGGATGCGGAAACAGGCATACACTGTTGTTTTGAAGGTTTTACAAGGTAATTCTATCTTTATATACTGAGAGAGAAAGAGAGAGAGAGAGAGAGAGATAGAGAGAGAGATGGGTGCGGAAACAGGCATACACTGTTGTTTTGAAGGTTTTCCAAGGTAATTCTATCTTTATATACTGAGAGAGAAAGAGAGAGAGAGAGATAGAGAGAGAGAGAGAGAGAGAGAGAGAGAGACGGATGCAGAACAGGAATACGCTGTTGTTTTGAAAGTTTTCCAAGGTAATTCTATCTTTATGTACTGAGAGAGAGAGAGAGAGAGAGAGAGAAAGAGATAGAGATAGAGAGAGAGAGAGAGAGAGATAGAGACGGATGCGGAAGCAGGCTTACGCTGTTGTTTTGAAGGTTTTACAAGGTAATTCTATCTTTATATACTGAGAGAGAGAGAGAGAGAGAAAGAGATAGAGATTGAGAGAGACAGATAGAGACGGATGCGGAAACAGGCATACACTGTTGTTTTGAAGGTTTTCCAAGGTAATTCTATCTTTATATACTGAGAGAGAAAGAGAGAGAGAGAGAGAGAGATAGAGAGATAGAGAGAGAGATGGGTGCGGAAACAGGCATACGCTGTTGTTTTGAAGGTTTTACAAGGTAATTCTATCTTTATATACTGAGAGAGAAAGAGAGAGAGAGAGATAGAGAGAGAGAGAGAGAGAGAGAGAGAGACGGATGCAGAACAGGAATACGCTGTTGTTTTGAAAGTTTTCCAAGGTAATTCTATCTTTATGTACTGAGAGAGAGAGAGAGAGAGAGAGAGAGAGAAAGAGATAGAGATAGAGAGAGAGAGATAGAGATAGAGAGAGAGAGATAGAGATAGAGACGGATGCGGAAACAGGCATACACTGTTGTTTTGAAGGTTTTACAAGGTAATTCTATCTTTATGTACTGAGAGAGAGAGAGAGAGAGAGATAGAGATAGAGAGAGAGAGAGGGAGAGACGGATGCGGAAACAGGCATACGCTGTTGTTTTGAAGGTTTTACAAGGTAATTCTATCTTTATGTACTGAGAGATAGAGAGAGAGAGAGAGAGAGAGCGAGAGAGATAGAAAGGTGTATAATTCATAAATTATCGTCACCCCAATACATCTCGAGGGTGTCGTAAGAGGCGACTAAGAGAACACCTTCGGAAGAAGATCCATTGCGTAGAGAATAGTCCTGGGCGTGCTTAGTTTCATAGACGAGGAAATGAAAGTGGACCTGGTGACCAAAGTGGTACAACATTGTAGGAACACCTCCGTGGCGGTGAGGAAGCAGGCTTACGCTGTTGTTTTGAAAGTTTTACAAGATATAAGTATTTAAACTTTCATGGTCACTGACATTAGTAATAAAGTTAGCGGGATATACCATCTTTATGAATGACGTTTAAGAAGCCGTCGGAACTCTATAAACACCTAAGAGTTACTAAAATGCACGTCTTGGCAAAATCAAGAGACAAAATCGTTCAAACTCTTCCAAAGGATAAAAATATAGCAGAACTTGAGTCACGCCTCCAATTCCACAGGAAATTCATGGTGGGTTCGCAGACTGGTCGAGCGGGGTTGGGTAGTATCCGGAGACAAACAGATAAAGACATTACAAAATCTTTTCTGGAGCAGGATGAGAGCGATGCCTATAAGGTGCACGCGATGAACCTGGAGATGCAGAATGAATGGCTTACTCTGGGCGAGTTTTGTATTCCCATGGCCTTGCAGTGGCGTACCTTATTGTACGACTGGTCGCCGGCTTTGCTTAAGTTCTACCTGAACGCGTTTCAATTGACCCTCCCCGACCCAAGTAATCTGGTCAGGTGGGGGAAAGCCACAGATAAAACATGTCATGCATGTGGAGAAGCGATTGGAACTGCTAGGCACCTGCTGGTAGGTTGTAGGACGTTACTAGACCGGGGTCATTACTCACGCCGACACGATAGGGTATTGGAAATCATACGTGAGGCTGTCAGTTTGGCGGTAGCGAGAGCGAAAAAGGGATTAACCACAAACAAAAGAAATGACATTGCGTTTGTAAAGGAAGGCTGTTCAAAGAAAGTACCTCAAAAGCCATACTCAATTTTGATGGCTGCCGCCGATTGGACTATACTCTCAGACACGTATGAAAAACACTACAAAATCCCGGAGGATGTATGTGCCTCGTCATCCAGACCCGACATATTCCTGTTTTCGAGGATACACAGGCGTGCGGTGCTCGTGGAGCTGACGGTGCCGTGGGAGACCAACATACCGAAGGACCACGCCATGAAGACAAATAAATACTTTGACTTGACCAATGAGTTAACCAAAAATGGCTATGTGGTTAAACTCTATGCCGTAGAAGTAGGAGCAAGGGCATTCCAGCTAAATCCCTGTATAATTTATTTAAGGACCTTGGATTGCCAAGAGCTTCAGTAAGCTCTTTACTAAAACGAGTATCCAAAGCGGCATTGATAGGATCTTACCAAATCTGGTTGGGCAGGGGGGGGAACATTGTTGACGGTGGAAGGTGATCGTTTATGCGCATAGTAAGGTGGCCACCCTAAACCTACTCTGCTGTGTCGCAAGTCCTAGACGCCGTCGGGGTGTTCCCCCCGCCGCCACGCTATGGACCCGGCGCCCGCACGGAGAATCCATGGAATGCTAAGAATACGGTCTCTTTGCTAGCTGACCTTGTGCAACTCTGTTTGCGTAATAGACGAGAGTAAGAGAGAGGGTTGTATTTATCTGAATAAGGGTGAATATAACTCGGGGTCTGAGGACGGTGAGAGGGCCGCTCACCGTCCTTACAGAAGCAGACCCATGACGGCAGCGTGACGTGAGCATCTCACGCACGCCCCCCCTTGGAAGCGGGACCCACCTGGGCGTGGGTCTGTTGGGAGTCCTGGGACATCCTTCCGAGGGTGCACCCGGGGCTCCCAACCATAGGCTGTTGCGCGTTACATGAGGTTTTTTAGTCGGTAGGAGTCCGGCATAGCATCGGATTTTCCTCACGCTAAATATCTTCGTTTTTGGAATGGAATCCTCTGTGATTGTTGTTTTTACAGTATCATTCTTTTTCCTTAATTTTAGATCTAGTCACAGTGAAAGACACTCACGCAGCCAAACGTAGAGCTCTCCAAGGCACTCCAATCCTGGACCTGATGGAGTCTCCCTCGGACTTGCACCAGAACATCCTGACGGAAGTGTCGAGGGGAGTGTTTGATGCTGACGAGGGTGTTCAGAGAATGATGAGGGATGGGGTTGAGGAGACTCTGTCTAAGGATATGACTATCAGGTAAGTCTAGGTATACCTTTATCTATACTAATATTGTAATAAAAAATTAAATTTAAAATTTAAAGACCCCCGACTCACAAAAAAAGGACAATAAAAAACCTGTAAAAAGTAAAAAAATAACTATTATATTATGACCTATCTACCCTAAGTATTGAACCTTTATTATTATTATAGGTAGCTATATTATTTACGTATTCATATTTTTAACTAACAGTTGGTCTCGTCGGGGGGACCGCTCTATACCTAAATAGAGACAGACGCACGATTAGGTTATGATTAGGTGAGCGGTCCCCGACGAAACAAACTGTTAGTTAACAATATGAATACGTAAATAATATAGTTACCTATAATAATAATAAAGGTTCAATACTTAGGGTAGATAGGTCATAATATAATAGTTATTTTTTTACTTTTTACAGGTTTTTTTATTGTCCTTTTTTTGTGAGTCGGGGGTTTTTTAAATTTTAAATTATTTTTTTTATTTCATGCTTTTTATAGGGGTTTTTTAATATCAACATACGTATAGTCATCAACAATTATTCAGAACTAATGCGAATTGCGCGGAGTGTGGTTACAGAATTAGAAATACATTCCACTCTTCATATCTTTCGAATGGCTAAACCGATTTTCATAAAACTTGCGGTATCGTGATGTATAAGTTATGACCTTTCATTTGATACCCAACACGGGTATATTTGAACAAATTTAATTTTTCATCCCCACTTTCACCCCTCATATCTATGAAATGGCTTACCGGATTTTTATAAAACATAGCTAAGAACACTCTCCCCTAACCCATCTTTCAAACAAAAGAAACAGAATCAAAATCGGTTATCCGTTTGGGAGCTACGATGCCACAGACAGACTTACACACACACACACCCACACACACGTCAAACTTATAACACCCCGTCCGGGTTTCCGTCGGGGGTTAAAAATGAAACCTTGTAAAGACCTGCACGCGAACGTGTTTCCCTCCTCTTAAAACTGTGGGTTCTTCGTGGAAGACCTGATGTAAGTTCTTACATCTTATCATACACCTGATCACACCCTCTCCTTTCCGATCCCGAACAACACGTGTCGAGCAGAGATTAGGGTTTAAAATCACAAGTAAAATACATGTATTTTTCAATAAAATACAGAAACTTTCAATGTGACCTTACGATGTAGCTTTCGTAAGTTTCCGTTTTTTACATGTATTTTACATTGTATTTTTCGCTGTTTTTTAGGAGACTTATAGAAGCGGAATATCCGTATATAGATTGTGTTGGTTGTGCGGCCCATGCTCTTGATTTATTGTGTAAAGATATTTTATCTTTAGATTGCTTCAATACGTTATTGAAGAACAGAATGTGCAGTACGGCGTTCAAGCTAGAAAAATTCCATCCAAAATGCTATATAGCGTTTGAATCACTGTTAGAAAACCGGGAAGTGTTACAAGCTTTATTAATTTCAAAGATGCAAATATAAAACCAAATTTCAAAAAATACTTGATGAGTGAAGAAACTTGGATCCATATAGGAAATGCTAAGAAGTTACTTTCTCCCATTGCAAATTCTATTGCAAAAATAGAATCTGATGACTTAGTTTATCTGACGTTTTAGAGGCTTTCATCACGATAAACAACAGTATCAGTAGCCTTGAAGTCTGCGTTTTTTTAACTACAGAAACAAAAGAAGAAATTTTAAAGTATTGCGATAGTTGTCGATCATTCTGTTAGAAGCCAATCCATTTAGCGGCCTATTTACTTGATCCCACTTACCACCCTCTTGTGAACAATACATGTGTAAGGCTTAATGACGATGGCCGAGTGTCAGCACAGCGAGGACCGCTGCGATGACACAGCGCTCCACACGCTGGTGGAGTGCACGGCGTGGACAGGTCCTCGTAGTGGGTATGGACGTGGACACTCTCTCGCTCGAGACCATGGTGCGAGCCATAATCTCCAGCGGAAGTAAGTGGGACTGCGCCGCGTCTTTCTGCGAGGCGGTCATGCTCGTGAATGAGGCGGCGGGGCGTGAATGGGAGAGAACTCTCCCACCCGAGTTCCGCAGTCAGCGGCTTGGGGCCGCTGACGGGTCTTTGCCGAAGACTATCGGCCTCCATGACCGGGGGCCTGAGTACGGTGAGAGGGCTGCTCACCGTCCGCCGCCCCCCCCCCCCCCTAGAAGCGGGGTCACACCCGAAACCCCGCAAAAGCGCGGGATAGCACCCGAAACACCCCCTAGGCGAGGACGCGGTGGCGGCCGTGGGTCTGTTGGGAGTCCTGGGACATCCTTCCCAAGGCTTACCCGGGGCTCCATAGGCTGTTGGTCGTTACGTGAGGTTTTTTAGTCGGTAGGAGTTCGGCATAGCATCCATGATGGATTTTTCCTCACGTTAAAAATTTATGAAAAATACATTGATTAATACACGTATTATACATGTAAATTTGTATTTTTCAAATAGCCCTAAATTTTTATAATTACAAAGTTACATGTATTTTACTGTAAAGTTTCAAAGTTGCGAAAAAAACAAATGAGTATCTTTCGCCATTTTCATCCCTAGCAGAGATGCCACTCATACACAGTGGAGAGAATCTTCGCCAGAACTAAGCGTTTCAAAAGATCGTTCCTCTGTCGAACTGTAAAAACATGGAACTCGCTGCCCGCACACGGGTTTCCCTCATCTTACAATCCTGGATTCTTTAAGAGGAGCGTGAAGAGACACCTCACAGAGAGACAACTTGAGAACCACTGCCTGTAGGGTTAAACTACATTTTTCCGCACCTCATCACACTTCTTATTAGGGTCTAGCACCCACAGAGTAAAAGCAGGACCATTTTACCCAAATTACTTGTTCGATAGTTCAGGGGAGTTAGTGGACTGTCTTTAGGTAGTTCCTGCAGGCACATAAGACGACACAAGAAGTTTCGGAAATCGGACCGCCACCAAGAGTGATTCGCCACTTACCTGGATTCCCGCTCTTCTTAAGGTTGCTCCGAGGCTGATGCTGTTTCTTTTGAGTTGTTTCCGAGTTGCCGTGTCGACCGAGGCGCTGACGTGTGGATGGGTTGCCGGCAATCCACCGCAGGCGCACACACAAGTTGTTGGAACCGCGTCCGAGATGTGACCGGTCGGTCGATGCGAAAAATGGCCGCCCGCCTGGCAAGGCAGCGCGGGGCGGGGGTTAGCCGGCCGAGTGACGAATTCCCCCGATGGCCGACCGTGTCGCCGAAACATTACTATTACGATTGTTTCCTCATAACCGTTTTTAGGGTTCCGTAGCCAAATGGCAAAAACAAAACCCTTATAGATTCGTAATGTCTGTCTGTCTGTCTGTCCGTCTGTATGTCACAGTCACTTTTCTCCTATAAGGCCTATTGGAACTTGGTAAGTAAAGTAAAAGTAAAGTAAAGTAAATTTATTGGTAATAAGTATGGTACATTGTTACACAATTATGACTTAATGCTAACGCAAAGAAAAAAGAATCAAACTATCTTTATCTATCACACTTAAGTCTTATTCTAATCTTTAACATAGTGTTGAACCGATTACAGAAGTAGATGTATTCTGTGAACCGCATTAAGATTTTCATATAAAACTAGAAAAAAAGCTGTTAATTTTGGGGGGTTTTTTTTGTTGATTATTTTGGTATTTTTTCAGAACTGAAACTCAAAAATTTTTATTTTCATCAACGAGGGGTTGATGAAAATAAAAATTTGTGGAGTATCTATAGATAGGCCTACAAAAATGCTGTTGAGGTTCCTAACATATTTTTTTTCTAAAGTAAATAGCGCAACAGACACTTCCAAAGTGGAAATATGTGTGCCCTCTAACTTCTAAACTAAGAGAATGATAAATCTAAAAAAAATATATGGTGTACATTGCCATAAAAACTACCAACGAAAATTAGTTGAAGCGAGATCGAGTTGGTAGTTTTTTTTTTAATACGTCATACACCGCAATTTTCGCCTAGAAAAATCACTACCTCAGCGAACGTGTTAAAACATCAATCAAAGTTACAACGAACTACAAGAACTTGTATATTAAGTTACTTGCTGCTATGGAACCCTTCATGGGCGAATACAACTCGCACTTGGCCGGTTTTTTTTATTTTTAAAATCTACCCTATAGCCTGGGTTGATTTTCCGGATATATTGGACCACAATACGAACCTAATATATAAACCTTATTGAGACTTTTATTTTTGAAGTTGGTTAAATTATTATATATCTTTTCTATTACAGATTCGCAGAACTATTTTATATAGTTTTTTACTTGTCAAGAGGATCTAGCGTAGATATGTCACAGTGTGGATATGTGTTTCTGGAGTTGCTATTTATGGAGATGAAGCGACAAGACGGATATACAGATGTTAAACTTAGTGATGAGCCTTTACCTCCAAGGTAATGTATTTTTTAATACAGTTGCTCAAAAAGTGGCGTATTACAGGGACCTATAGCGTTCGGGATGTGGGCTATTACACACTCGTGCTTTTTCTTTACCATTCCCGCACTCGTGCGATTTCTTTCCCAATTGTCAAAATAAGGTCTGTGATTCATGCAAATATTTCTAAAAAAAGATTCTAACTTGTTTCAATATCAGATTAAAAGTAATTATAATTAAAATTTAAGCATAAATTTGTATTAGTATCGGCCAAATTAAATTTATAAATATAAAAAAAGTTGGCTGTATGAAGTGCACTGCCATAGTCTCTGCTTAGGAAGGTATACAGGGTGAATTTTTCAAAAGGGATTGGATGGCCAAATCCGAAACTATAAGGAATAGCGAAAAATGCTCAAAGGAGTCACGAGCCCGATTTTGATGAAACTTAAAACCTCATCATTAGATTTTTGAAAAACCCATAATCCTAGCTGGGAATCGAATCCATTGATTTTGAAAAAAAAAACACACCCTTTATTATTACACCATACGATAGTGTTGCTATTAAGGATCATATTCTGAGAAGTAATGATATACGGCAAACTACAGGAAAGAGCTCATCTTTAACAAAATACATTTTATTTTTCTTACGTTAACTGATTAATTGTTCAAAATCTTTGCAATACATAGCTGGATTCGAAACCTCAAGGAATAACTAAGGAATATTATTGATTCCGTTGAGAATATTCTCTAAAAAATCATTCTGAGCATAATTTAAAACACGGAATAGTTACGATCTTTTCTGGGATTTCCAACGAAACAAACTATGATACAAAATTTAGGTACATGAAATATGCATTCTATTAAAATTCCAAATGTTCCTTAAATTTGGCGTATATCATTACTTTGCAAAATTTGATCCTTAACAGCGACTCTATCGTATGGTGTAATAATAAAGGGTGTGTTTTTTTTTTCAAAATCAATGGATTCGATTCCCAGCTAGGATTATGGGTTTTTCGAAAATCTAATGATGAGGTTTTAAGTTTCATCAAAATCGGGCTCGTGACTCCTTTCAGCGTTTTTGGCTATTCCTTATAGTTTCGGATTTGGCCATCCAATCCCTTTTCAAAAATTCACCCTGTATATTCTTTTACGGTTGCCGCCATTTTGGACAATTCAGGTTTATTGTGTTTTTATTATTTTATTAAATTGCTTAATTTTTTCGCAACTGTATTAAAAATAGTTGTTCAATACAACGTGTGGGATTGTTATTTCAACTCGTTCCGACTGTCCACCCTCGCCTTCGGCTCGGGTCAACATCTGTCGAAACTCGTCGTAATAACAGAAATCCCACACTTGTATCGAAAACTACTATTTTTAATGTTCTATACTCAAAGTGTAAAAGCGGAACCATTTTATTATTACTTTCTGTCTGTCGGTCTGTCACGACGCTCTATCTCAGGAACGGTCATAGCTAGAGAGCTGACATTTTTACAGATGATGTATTCCTGTTGCCGCTATAACAACAAATTCTAAAATCGGAAACAAAATGGGGGATTAAGGAGGGCTCCCATACAACAAACGTGATTTTTTGCGTTTTTAGGGTTCCGTAGCCAAATGGCAAAAACGGAACCCTTATAGATTTGTCATGTCTGTCTGTCTGTATGTCCGTCCGTATGTCACAGCCACTTTTTAATTTCAGAGGTACTAATATTATATCGTGTCATGTTTTCAGTGAGACTAATATTAGCTACGTAACGTATGCTACAACTGGCCTGATGATGGGGCAAAAACAAAACCTAGGTATGTTATCTATACTAATATCACTGTATACTGTAGTTTGACTCGGCCGGATTTTAGAAATAAATGCCTACAGCCGCGCGGTACGTAAGCATGCGATAGGGCTGCCCACCTACAGCATTTTAATAATATGTGCCTACTTTGACTTTCTATTTAGTATTGCGATTGTAAATATGTACATACATACATTCATATAGTCACGCCTTTATCCCTGAAGGTGTATGCAGAGGCATAGTATACGCCCACATTTTACCTTATAGTTTTACGTACGCGTAATAGACAGTGAGCCTAATGCAATTGAATTTTGAAATTTTACAATCCGCCCACAAGGCCTTCAATTTGTATTAAGGATTGTCGTTTTACTGACAACCGGCTTTTATTTCGAGTAAATATGTACCTTTTTTATTTAAACAAAAGAATACTTTGTGAGTAATAATATAATATCCCCGCAACGGCTGGCGGCGCGGGGCGGCGGCGTGGCGGCGCAGCGCCCGTTATCTACTAACGATTGAGTGAGACTGCTATAGAAATTTGAAAACAAGTAAGCGGCGTAGACAATAATAATCGGCTCATCACATGTTTCGTCAGTGATAGAATCACGGAATTCTAGTCTTTATAAAATAAATAAAATAATATACGGTGCTTAGTGTAGGTACTGTAACATCGGTCATCCACAAAGAAATGAATACTCTTGAAACATACCTAAATCATTGCTCTCAATTAAATAACTACGAACTGACAACGGAACTAAATGTACTACCGACACGTACTAGAGTTCTGAACTAGTTTTTTTTTTGATATTGTACTATATTGGATCGCACCGTTCACTGACTGAGCAAGTACAAGTCTAGTTTTAAACACAAACATACCTACTTCATGTAACTACCTAGTTCACTCGTGTCAATCACTTTGTTTAACTTTAGTCAACTAGTAGTATAGTACCAATTAGTACTTAAGTAAAATTAATTTATAGTCTTACCTTTCGAAGTTTCCAGGTAATCTAAAAAACGTTATCTCTGGGTGTGTTATTGACGAATTCCGGCAACCAAAACAAGCACAATAGACTCTAGTTGTCATATTAAATATTTTTAGTAAATAAAACACGCACGGTTACTATTTAAAAAACGACACACCGTCGATTCGTCTACTCGGCACAATCGCGACTGCGGACGCTGCTTGCGTGCTGAAAGGCCTGCCGAAAACGAGAATCGTAGGTATAGCTTGCGCTTCGTCCGTTTGTAGGGAGCTACAATACTGGTTAAACAACATATTTATACTGTGCTAATATTATAAAGAGGAAGGATTGGTTTTTTTGTTTGTTTGTATGTAACGAATAGGCTCCGGAACTACTGGACCGATTTGAAAAATTCTTTCACTGTTTTTGGAAGCTACACTCTTTGCGGTGAACATAGGCTATATTTTATTCCCGTATTCCCACGGGAACGGGAACTACGCGGGTGAAACCGCGTCACGTCCGTTAGTTTTTTATAAACAAAATGTCCCAGTAAGAAGTAAAAATAAAAATTACAACATTTAAAATTGAATATTGGCCTCCGTCCAGCAGTGTATTGCCAAACGACTGGTTTGATCGATATCCCTACATTGATTTACGCACTTGCAGTAGTTTTGTTGGTTCTATGGCCCACATTTCACCTTATACTTTTATGTTCCACGTAATAGTTGGTGAGCTTATTGCCGTGTTTAAATGGACAGGCGCAGATCGTGACGAGCCGCAGTTGAAAATTTTCAAGCCGCCCATAAGGCCTTCAACTTGGCTTAACAATTGTCATTTAACCGAGCGTTTAACAAGTAAAAACGTATTGCCAGGTTGAAATGGCCCGGGTTGTGGAAAATTTTGATGCCATCCATAAGGTCTATTATATTTTGTCTTTTATGTTTCGATGTACATTTTTCAGGAAATCGACGCCGAGAGATAGATGTGCAAATGTCTGTGACCGACATCTTTGATACATTTGTACAATCCGCTAAGGTAATTTATCTATCTTTGATACATTTGCACAATCCGCTAAGGTAATTTATCTATCTTTGATACATTTGTACAATCCGCTAAGGTAATTTATCTATTTTGATACATTTGTACAATCCGCTAAGGTAATTTATCTATTTTGATACATTTGTACAATCCGCTAAGGTAATTTATCTATCTTTGATACATTTGTACAATCCGCTAAGGTAATTTATCTATCTTTGATACATTTGTACAATCCGCTAAGGTAATTTATCTATTTTGATACATTTGTACAATCCGCTAAGGTAATTTATCTATTTTGATACATTTGTACAATCCGCTAAGGTAATTTATCTATCTTTGATACATTTGTACAATCCGCTAAGGTAATTTATCTATCTTTGATACATTTGTACAATCCGCTAAGGTAATTTATCTATTTTGATACATTTGTACAATCCGCTAAGGTAATTTATCTATTTTGATACATTTGTACAATCCGCTAAGGTAATTTATCTATCTTTGATACATTTGTACAATCCGCTAAGGTAATTTATCTATTTTGATACATTTGTACAATCCGCTAAGGTAATTTATCTATTTTGATACATTTGTACAATCCGCTAAGGTAATTTATCTATTTTGATACATTTGTACAATCCGCTAAGGTAATTTATCTATCTTTGATACATTTGTACAATCCGCTAAGGTAATTTATCTATTTTGATACATTTGTACAATCCGCTAAGGTAATTTATCTATTTTGATACATTTGTACAATCCGCTAAGGTAATTTATCTATTTTGATACATTTGTACAATCCGCTAAGGTAATTTATCTATTTTGATACATTTGTACAATCCGCTAAGGTAATTTATCTATCTTTGATACATTTGTACAATCCGCTAAGGTAATTTATCTATTTTGATACATTTGTACAATCCGCTAAGGTAATTTATCTATTTCGATACATTTGTACAATCCGCTAAGGTAATTCATCTATCTTTGATACATTTGTACAATCCGCTAAGGTAATTTATCTATCTTTGATACATTTGTACAATCCGCTAAGGTAATTTATCTATTTTGATACATTTGTACAATCCGCTAAGGTAATTTATCTATTTTGATACATTTGTACAATCCGCTAAGGTAATTTATCTATTTTGATACATTTGTACAATCCGCAAAGGTAATTTATCTATCTTTGATACATTTGTACAATCCGCTAAGGTAATTTATCTATTTTGATACATTTGTACAATCCGCTAAGGTAATTTATCTATTTTGATACATTTGTACAATCCGCTAAGGTAATTTATCTATTTTGATACATTTGTACAATCCGCTAAGGTAATTTATCTATCTTTGATACATTTGTACAATCCGCTAAGGTAATTTATCTATCTTTGATACATTTGTACAATCCGCTAAGGTAATTTATCTATCTTTGATACATTTGTACAATCCGCTAAGGTAATTTATCTCTGATACATTTGTACAATCCGCAAAGGTAATTTATCTATCTTTGATACATTTGTACAATCCGCTAAGGTAATTTATCTATCTTTGATACATTTGTACAATCCGCTAAGGTAATTTATCTATCTTTGATACATTTGTACAATCCGCTAAGGTAATTTATCTATCTTTGATACATTTGTACAATCCGCTAAGGTAATTTATCTATCTTTGATACATTTGTACAATCCGCTAAGGTAATTTATCTATCTTTGATACATTTGTACAATCCGCTAAGGTAATTTATCTATCTTTGATACATTTGTACAATCCGCTAAGGTAATTTATCTATCTTTGATACATTTGTACAATCCGCTAAGGTAATTTATCTATCTTTGATACATTTGTACAATCCGCAAAGGTAATTTATCTATCTTTTATACATTTGTACAATCCGCTAAGGTAATTTATCTATTTTTATAAGATGCACATTAGTAGATACTTTTCTTCCCTCTGTTTTACATTTACATCACATATGATCAGGCCTTTTATCCCCGAAGGGGTAGACAGAGGCATATTATATGCCCACATTTCACCTTTTTATTATGTCCCATGTAATAGGTGGTGAGCCGTATTGCCGTGTTAATTTGGATAGGCGCAGGTTGTGACTTGAATTTTTTCAAGCCGCCCATAATGGCCTTCAATTTGGGTTAATGACTGCCATTTTACTGGCAACCGGAACCAACGGCTTAAAGTGCCTTCCGAAGCACGGAAACGCTCAACTAAATGTCATAAATTGGTTACGTGGTGCTCACCCATCCATAACCGACTACAGGGAATTTTGCTCACTACAGAGATCGTTAATTGAACGCTGTCCACGGGACTACGAGCGCTTCCACATATTCCAAAATTTTAATATTTTTACAGGGAAACTGGCAAATATGTCAAGAGCTATGTATAAAACTGATGAAGTGCCTTCAAACTTCGTCCAGTCCCAGGTTCGATCTCGACTCGATCATGGCTAAATTGTTAGGAGACATGTTGAAAGAGCGACCTAATAGTATGACACCTTTTGTTTTGGAAGCTTCGAGGGTGTTTTTGGATAGCGTCAATTCTGTTGCTGGGTATGTAGATAGATTCATCATACATTTATACATCCTACTTAATATTACAAATTTAGTAAAAGATTCAGAGAATTTAGAAAAATAGTAAAATTAGTCGGTAGGAGTCCGGCATAACATCCATGAGGATTTTCCCTCACGGTAAACAAAAAAAAAGAAGAAGAAGTCTTTATCGTAACAGAATTTCAGCTCTCTAGCTATAACGGTTCCTAAGATACAGCTTCGTAACGTGTACACAGACAGACAGACAGACGGACAGCGAAGTCTCATGAATAGGATCCTGTTTTAACCGTATGGGTGCGGAACCCTGAAAATGTCCCATGGTACAGCACGCGCCAAATAACTTTGCGTCTATGAAGTTCGTTCGTTCGCGTCGCAATTGTTCAATAATGGGTTTCACTGGAGAAACTACTGCGCAGCTGAAGCAGGAGGGGTGCCTCTCTCGCCTTAACAGTAATTCTTCCTCTGAAACCTAAACTAACTAACTATCTTCACGCCAAATCCCTTGCGAGGTAGGCAGAAAGAACCGAGCGCCACACGGCACGGTCCATACACACCTCACTTGCTTCTTCAACTTTCATTTTTCTTTTCATGCATGCACGTCGGTTCCTACGGCTCTTGACACCACCTTCGATTAATTTGGTCGTGGTAGGTGTGTCGTGGCCTTCCCCTACTGTGGCGTAAATCATAGATTTGCTGTAATTAGTTTATTAGGCGCTATTAAGCGTAGGTATAATGGTTATACTTAGGTCGGTATAAGGGGTGTGTCCTTAATAGTGTCATAGTAGGGATAGTTGATGGAAGGAGATATGGTGGGATGTAAGCTATATATAGGCGTGCGCATTAGTAGAATAAAAAAAAATCAGGAACTAACTAAATTTTTTATTTTACTTCATACTGTCGAAGAAAATTTACATCAAAGTAAATTATTCTGTAAAATATATTCCACTGAAATAATCAGTGAGTGGCTTAATAGCCCAAGTATTTAACTAATTTTTTATATGTGAAAACGGAAGCTCTGGTAAGCATCAACTTCATCAATTTTATTAAGTAAATTAATTGTGGGTAATTTTTATGTAAAAAAGTATATTTTGAGTAAATTTATTTTATCAGGCAGGCGTTTGTGAAATTTAGAAAAGGGGGTAATGTTCTTTGTATATTAAATGTTTTAAAATGGGGTTAAAAATAATAGTAAGGGAAAGTTTAGGGAAATCTATGGTTGAAGAGGGTGTATATAAAATATATTGTTTGTTCTTTTCAGAATGAGCTTCCAAGTTTATATTTAAAAAAACATTGCTTATACCCGTAAGCAACTAATATTGAAAATATAGGAGTAATTATCTATTGTTACGTCATAGTATTCCTGAAGGAAGGAAATCCCATCCCGATCATGGCGCCCGAACAGGGTCCTGACAGAAGTCCCTGTTCGGGCGCCATGACACGCTTCTGGGAAGTCCAGAGTGATCCCAGGAGTTCCCAGGCGGTTCAGTAGTTTAGGTAAGGGTATATAATTTGTCCTGGAGTCAATAACGCAACGATTACATTTAATAACTGCCTTTATTGCGATTTCACATAATAAACTTAAATCTATCTTAAAAAACTAGGTACTCATCCGAATTCTTCCTTCAGGGATGGGATTTCCTTCCTTCAGGAATACTATGACGTAACAATAGATAATTACTCCTATATTTTCAATATTAGTTGCTTACGGGTATAAGCAATGTTTTTTTAAATATAAACTTGGAAGCTCATTCTGAAAAGAACAAACAATATATTTTATATACACCCTCTTCAACCATAGATTTCCCTAAACTTTCCCTTACTATTATTTTTAACCCCATTTTAAAACATTTAATATACAAAGAACATTACCCCCTTTTCTAAATTTCACAAACGCCTGCCTGATAAAATAAATTTACTCAAAATATACTTTTTTACATAAAAATTACCCACAATTAATTTACTTAATAAAATTGATGAAGTTGATGCTTACCAGAGCTTCCGTTTTCACATATAAAAATTTAGTTAAATACTTGGGCTATTAAGCCACTCACTGATTATTTCAGTGGAATATATTTTACAGAATAATTTACTTTGATGTAAATTTTCTTCGACAGTATGAAGTAAAATAAAAAATTTAGTTAGTTCCTGATTTTTTTTTATTCTACTAATGCGCACGCCTATATATAGCTTACATCCCACCATATCTCCTTCCATCAACTATCCCTACTATGACACTATTAAGGACACACCCCTTATACCGACCTAAGTATAACCATTATACCTACGCTTAATAGCGCCTAATAAACTAATTACAGCAAATCTATGATTTACGCCACACTACTCTTACGTCCATCCACTTTCGCGTTGTATATCTGTTTTGTCATTCTTTCATCTCCCATTCGTTACACATGCCCGAACCATCGTAGCATGCCCTTCCTTACTTTAACACCGACATTCGCTTTCTTACATCTCTGAAACCTATTATTGCAAAATTGCGGCGCGAACGAACGAATTTCAGAGACGCAAAGATATTTGGCGCGAGCTGTATTTATTTATTAAATTCAAAATTATATTGGGTGTCCCAAAATTGATTCTCCATATTTCACAAGATGACTTGGCATCGGAAATCAAATACAAATATTTAATAAAAAATGGGGGATATTTTTTTTTTTTTTAAAAATGTCGCACATTAAGCGTTCGTTTGTTACTGCGGCAATTCGGGGTAACATGGTCGGCGCGACAAAACAAACCACGGAGCACCCGCCTGGCTGACGTTGTCGCTCTCTGCTGCCGCTTAGTAGCGATAGAGACGGATTTACAGTCAAGTATTCATGGGATTTTTTAATATAATTTTTTTTTACTGATGCCATGTCACGTGACGAAATTTGGGCAGGTAGTTTTGGGACACTTCATATACTTGGCTGCCATAATGATAAGTATAAAATCTGTTCTTTAACAGGTTAAAAGACTCGTTGCAAGCTCTGAAACAGAAAATAGCAAGCGCTGAAGCACTGGATTACTATAATATATTGATTGAGGACTTGGATCTGAGGAGGGAGGGCAGAAACTTGTTCAATTACAGGTATTTAGTAGAAATAGGCTACAATATACACACATACATACATACATACAATACACATATAGACATGCCTTTATCTCGAGATACGCGAGTAAAACCGCGTGTTTTTTTTATACCAAGCATACGGCCCACCAGATGTACCGGTGGTCACCGTAGCCTGTGAACGTTTGCAACACCAGAGGTGCCACACTCGCGCTGCCGATCCTGTAAAAACCTTCTAAGACCCCCTTTGAAGAACCCCATACTGTAGGCGTTTGGGAAAACCGAGGTAGACAAAAAATTAAGAGCCTACCAGACGTCAAATTGTTGAAAGAAGATAGAAGATATACATTTTAGCGTGCAAGAAAGAGAGAGATGCGATCGGTTTTTGTGCGTTTTTAACGAAATAAATTAATTATAAAAAAACTATAACCAATTTAAAAAAAGTGGTCTAGTGCAAATGAAGATTTTACTATTGCCTTGCTTATAAATATTTTATATTATAAAAACAACTTATAACATACGAGATCTAGCTTAAAATTTCACGAAATCGAGGTATTTTCAACACAAAAATCTATCGAGGATTTTATCAGTAATCGTGTTTCTAGCCTAGAGCATTTTTAGTTCATGAACTGAAGTTGTCTGTGTTAAAATTTTAATTCATTAGACCTCACGAGTCCTGAGATCTAGATCAAGGTAATAGTCTATTTGGCGTCATACAGACTCTTAAGTACATAATGAAAATTATTCTTTAGGCATAGCAGATCCACTTTCCGTTCATTGAAATTTCTAATCCGAAAGTTGCTTAGAACCATCTTTGGGCCGACCCAGAATAATCTGCCGAGTTTCATTCTTTTCGGACGATTAGTTTTTTTTTTTTTTTTGTTGACGCGTGGAACGCATTTACGCGCCTTCATCCCAGCTGCGGGGGCAGCTGGGATGGTGTGTGGGACTCCCGGCCCGGTCCGGAATGGACCGTCCTACCCACTAAACCCCGCGGTGTTCCTCCTCACCCTTTAGCCGGGCCGAGGGATATCAAAAGATTATTCACGTCGACCCGGCTAGGGGCGCCCCGTTTATTCGGGGCTCTCCTCGGGGGAGCCAGATGGGCGGCTCCCCAAAGCTCCCTAAGGAGCTGAAGACCACGCCTGCACCGCTCTCGAGCGCCCCTCTGTCATAGAGGAGACAGAGAGCGGCTGGCGCAGGCGTGCGCTAATGGGCACCCCCGGAACACGGGGAAGGTGCCCACCGCCATGTGACCGTTGGTGGGCGGGGTCCCCCGACCTTACGCCCACGGTCAAGAAACATTCGGGGGCGCGCAGTGACTCCTCACCGCGGCGCCCCCGAACTGCACGGCAGAGCGGGAGCATTATCCGTTACTCCCGCTCCCCCGCACAGTGCACCTCCCGCTTTGCCGCCATTACCTCGTCAACTGGCGAGGTGACAGCGGTTTCGGACCATTTGTTTGGCCAGGATGTGCAAACATACAAACCTACATACAACAGCACTATGTCACATAATTGCTTCTTGAGCTATTCATTAATTTGTTTCTATAATTTCAGCATCAAAGAAGAATTGGATGATATTGTAATGAAGGATGAAAATCAGTCATTTTGCATTGAAGGTATGATTACTATTGAAATTCTTTGTGGTGATAGTTGATTACTATAGACGCCAACACCAGAACCACTTACTGACAACCAACGTCTTAACGTGCCAATCAAAGCACGGAAACGCTCGCAAATAAATGCCACAAATTGATCATTTGATGGTCACCGATCCAAGGACTGGCCATAACGAAAGAAGCTTACTGCAGTGATCGTTTACAGTACACTGAGTCCGTGAATTTGTATGTATTTCTTATTAGGGTTATATACAAAGGAACGGGTCCGTGGTTCCGCAGCGAATTCATTATTTTTTAACTTCAAACGTGTGTACATCCGTTGAAAAATCCGTGAATGACTGGCCTCGTCTAACAACAGGGGCCAGGCCAACGCTGGCTTGTCTGCGGGACTGGCGCCAGCAGTACTGGCCTCGTGTAAACTCTGCTTAACGCGTTACGTCTAAATTTAATTAGTCGGCCTATTACAAAGCTGTATCTCATGCATGAACCGTGATAGCTAGAGAGTTGAAATTATCGCCGATGATGTATTTTGAGAAGGTTCCTAGCTATACATTGAAAATCATCAGCACGCTTCCTCAGTGATTTTACTAAACTTCGATTCATCGTAAATTTGGTATGCAGTTACTTCGATGGTATTTCCACAACACGGTATCCTGGTACTGGCTGCTGCATCAAGTAGTCTACGGGATACACATTCCATACATCCATACAGTTAGTCACGCCTTTATCCCCGAAGGGGTAGACAGAGGCATATTATATGCCCACATTTCACCTTTTTTTACAATTTGTCCTATGTAAAAGGTGGTGAGCCGTGTGGCTTAACGACTGCCATTTTATTAGCAACCGGGACCAACGGCTTAACGTGCCTTCCGAAGCACGGACACGCTCAAATAAATGCCACAAAGTGGTCACGGATAGTCTTCCATCCAAGGACTGGCCACAGTGAAAGTTGCTTACTGCAGTGATCGTTTACAGAACACTGAGTCCGCGGGCCACGAGCGCTTCCATCAGAACATTACAGGATATATACCATGTTTGGGCGTATTAGAGCAGTCTCAGGGTATTTTTTTATTTCAAACAATACTCTGTAAAATATAGCATGTTCTCTGGCAGTTCTACAAACGTAAACAAAATTGACTTTTATTTCAAAGGCATAAAGTTGTTATTTACAGTTTGCACCTCTGTGTTCTCACTCTCTGCATCTCAACCACAAAAGCTTTACACCATTGACATGAAGTCTGTTCTTGTTTACTTGTCACAGAGATCAAGCTATATTTTACAGAGTATAGCTGACCCGGCAAACTTTGTTCCGCCATATCAAGCTGACATGATATAAGATGTTTTTTTCTCAATTATTTTGGTTACAAACCTTGCCCTGGCTATAACTAACACAAAAAATAAAGAATTAGCAAAAACGGTCCAGCCGTTCTGACATTATGCGCGTATCCGTTATACTTTCGATTGTTGGCACTTGATGGAACTTGTTATAATAGGTACATTATGAAAATTCACTTGTACTATTCCACTTTTATTTTAATTTGAAAAATACCTGACCGGTTTCGCTTTTATAGCATTATCAAAGGTTCTTACACTAATTTTGACATAACGTAATGTCGTTTTACAAACATTTGTGCATGTGGGTAAACAAAAATAAACATAAAAATTAAAAAGGGTTGTGGTTGTTGTTTATTTAGATAGTAATAATGTAAATATAGATATGTAATAACTATGTTTCTCTGTAATTTTTAACAATAAATTAGTGTAAGAACCTTTGATAATGCTATAAAAGCGAAACCGGTCAGGTATTTTTCAAATTAAAATAAAAGTGGAATAGTACAAGTGAATTTTCATAATGTATTATGCGCGTACATACATTTCGCAGATCCATTTTTATAATTTAAGATATAGATAGATGTACTTTTATAGGTATGACAGAAATATTCGGTCGCCTCTCAAACTGGGACAATTTGAGAATACAAGACAGAGAGCGTATTGAAGTCCAGTTGTCTCCATTGATGGTGGAACCAGGTCAATTCGTAGGCAGTCTTGAGGAGTACTTTGATGGAAGACATGGGAATTTAGGTAAGTAGCTAGAAAGCCCATCGGTCACATTCGAAATTAAGATTTTATACCAGTTTCGAAGCAAGAAAAAAAATGGCTTTTCGAAAAAGTTTTCGATAAAAGAAATATGTTTCTTCCAAAATTAGTTTTGATGAATGAATTATGGTTTCTTTTTTCGAAACTAGTAATTAAAATTTACATGGAAACTGAAGAAGAAATTAATTTAGCAATCTAGCATTTACAAAAAAGTTGATGTCGGAATGGTAATGAGTATATTGTCCAGAAATACATTTCACAAACACCAAGGTCATGCATATTATATTTTTTTTAGAATATCATCTGGTGTGATGGCTTAACGTACATCAAAACAAAATAAAAAAATCATTGGGTTATTAAATTCTAAAACTCACACGAATTGTAATACTTATTCGTTTTAGATATCGAATTTTTTTCGCGTATTAACATAATAAATGCAATTTAGTGTTAAGTATCGTTAATATAATATAACCCAAGTATTGTTTTTTAGTTATTTCCATTGTTTTTCATATTTAGTAAATTGAAAAATTGACGGCCTTGCGATCTACTTTTCACGCTCTGCTTGAAAAAGTTGTACAGACGCCATCTTTTCAAATTTTATAATAGTGTAGAATAGTATTTAAACATGATTAACCAACTATCGCCAGAATAGTTATATTGTGAACCTTCCTTTCCCGTGGCACTACCGCTTGGCACTGCCAGTAGAGTGTCAAGGGGAATTTTACTTTCCCGTAACACTACCATTCTTATTTACCGTTCTTATCACTACAGTTTAATGAATATTTTGTAAACAAAATAGTACAGAAATAGATCTATTTTCGACGAGTGTCTTAGGGGTTAGGAGCTTTTTTAGGAATTAAATATAATGCAAAAAGGAATAGGAAGACACTAAGAATGTAACATTTAATTGCATGTCTACGTGTTATCAAAACTTGGTTCATCATCACGCCTTTATCCCCGAAGGGGTAGGCAGAGGCATATTATATGCCCACATTTCACCTTTTTTTATAATTTGTCCCACGTAATACGTTGTGAGCCGTATTGCCGTGTTTAAATGGACAGGCGCAGGTTGTGACTGCCTGCTGTTGAAATAAAGCCTTCAACTTGGCTTAACGACTGCCATTTTACTGGCAACCGGGACCAACGGCTTAACGTGCCTTCCGAAGCACGGAAACGCTCAAATAAATGTCACAAAGTGATCACATGGATGGTCACCCATCCATGGACCGGCCATAGTGAAAGTTGCTTACTGCAGTGATCGTTTACAGAACACAGAGTCCGCGGGGCCACGAGCGCTTCTTATCTAAACTTGTATCCCTGTTTTTTTCTGTATAACCTATCTAATTATAAGCGAGAACTTGTCATTGACTTTCTGTTTTTATGTGGTCTCCAATCTTTATTGTAAGCTGTAAGTCCTCCATAAGTTAAATAAATATATACATGAAAAATTATACATACTGTTAACAGACTACAATCTGTGGTTCAACAAAATGGCGGGCGCCTACGCATCGAGCAAACTGGACAAAACAATGCTTCAGTTCAAAGAGCAGTGGCTCAGAGATGTTCAACGGTGGCCTTCCAGGGATTTCGTTACGTCTGCCGTGAGTTCACTACATACATACATATAGTCACGCCGTTATCCCCGAAGAGGTAGGCAGATGTATATGCCTACACTTTACTTTATAGTTTTTAGGGTTCCGTAACCAAATGGCAAAAAAACGGAACCCGTATAGATTCGTCATGTCTGTCTGTCGGTCCGTCAGTATGTCACAGCCACTTTGCTCCAAAACTATAAGGCCTATGCTGTTGAAACTTGGTAAGTAGATGTATTCTGTAAACCGCATTAAGATTTTTACATAAAAATAGAAAAAAAAGCAGTAAATTTTGGGGGTCCCCATGCTCAGAACTGAAACTCAAAATTATTTTATTTATCAAACCTATACGTGTGGGGTATCTATAGATAGATCTTTAAAAATGCTATTGAGGTTCCTAACAACATTTTTGTCTAAACTGAATAGTTTGCGCAAGAGACACTTCCAAACTGTAAAAATGAGTGTCCCCCCCCCCTCTAACTTCTAAACTAAGAGAATAATTAATCTAAAAAAAAATATATGATGTGCATTGCCATAAAAGCTTTCTACGAATTTTCTGAATTTTTTTTTTCCAATAGTTTGAACGAGATCTAGTGAGTAGTTTTTTTTATAATACGTCATAAACCGCAATTTTCGCATAGAAAAATCACTACTTCAGCGAACGTGTTAAAACATCAATCAAAGTTACAACGAACTACAAAAACTTTTATATTATGTCACTTGCTGCTACGGAACCCTTAATGGGCGAGTCCGACTCGCACTTGGCCGGTTTTTTTGTTGCACGGAATAGTTTTACTCACAACCGGGTTTTATTTCGAATTTTCCTTCCCTACGCAATGGATCGTTTTGCGAAATTGTTCGCTTAGTTGCTTCTTATCCCACCCTTGGGATTAAATTGGCGTGGCAACATTTTGTGTTCTTTACCGTCGCCACACAGGGCATTTATAATACTAGTATGAACTATCATAAACAGGTAATCGAAGCAATAAAATGGTCGAGAGAGGGCGCTGTGACAGCCTGCGACATTAAACCGTCGGACTGTCTGGCGGAATGGGCGGCTAGGCTTATGCTCAGGTCAGTACGGAGACAGAAATATTGTTGTTTTGCTTTTTATTTATATACATGCTGTTACCTGCGACTTCGTTTACGTCACATAAGGTGTATGAAGGGAGAAGTATTTCTTCATCAGAATCATCAAGCAGCGTGTGAAACTGCCCTGTTTGCTTAATCATAAAAGAGCTTAATGATTATGACTATTTTAAAACAATTCAGTCCTCGCCGAAGGCCTTATTAAGCCAACACGCCAGTTTAGATTTACACCCACATTCAAAGAAACCCCTACAATTAAATTTTTTAAAATATCTGATTCTTAAAAGTGTTATAACTTTTTTATTTATGAACCAATTGACATGAAACAACACTAAATGGTAAGTGAAGTCAACCGTAACGCAATAAAGAAAACCGCATTGCAATCGGTTGAGCGGTTGCTGAGCTTAGCGTGCACAAACGTACAGATAAACAGACAAAAATTCTAAAAATCATTGTTTTGGGTTCTATTGCGTCCATAAAGCCCCCCTATAAACTTTTTTTCTATACTTATATTATAAAGAGGATAAATTTGTTTTTTTTTTGTTTGTTTGTTTGTAACGAATAGGCTCCGGAACTACTGGACCGATTTGAAAAATTCTTTCACTGTTGGAAAGCTACACTCTTTGCAGTGAACATAGGCTATATTTTATTCCCGTATTCCCACGGGAACGGGAACTACGTGGGTGAAACCGCGTGACGTCCGCTAGTCTTATATCTTTAATGTACAGACAGCGACCTGTTACGATTTTATTATATGTATTGATTGATGATTGATAGCCCTCATGGAAACTTTAACTAAGCGATGATTGGTTGTGTATGTGAATGTGTTTATTTGTAGAGTACAAAACCGGTAGAGTCACAAAAATTTTGACAAACCTAAATATTTTTTTAAAAATTTCAAAGGGAATAAATTTTATTTTATTTATTTTATTTTGAGTTTGTGAATCATGGTTGTGTAAACACAACGTTAACGATAAAATTATTATCTTTTACAGGTCAGCATATTTTACGGACAACCCAACAGAATCTAAAGCTTGTAGAGCTGACGAGCTAAAATGGTGCGTCGAAGCTAATAGGAGACAGCTACCGCACCTCGCGTTGCAGTGTATTGAGAGAAATAAGAGGTGAGGAAACACAAACATATAAGCCCCGCGCGTTGATATTGCACTTGGCGGCCATCTTGGTGACGTATGTCCGTTGAACCGTCAGTACTAAAAAACTATTTACTATTATTATTTTTAGCCCTGGCGCTACGTCACGATGACGTCACTTAGCTGTCATTATGACAAGGTTCCAGCGCAATGCCAACTTGCGGGACTTATACATATAGACACACCTTTATCCCCGAAGGGGGGTAGAGGCATATTGTATGCCCACATTTTAACTTCAATTTTTCTCCCTTGTAATACACATACATTATGATTACGCCTTTCATCCCCGAAGGAGTAGGCAGAGGCATATTAGAGGCACATTTAACCTTTTTAGATTTTTGTCCCAAGTAGTAGGTGGGCCGTATTGCCGTGTTGAAACGGACAGGCGCAGATCGTGACTGCCTGCTGTCAAAGATTTTCAGGCCGCCTTTTTTCCTTCAAGTTGGCTTAACGACTGCCATTTTACTGACAACAGTGACCAACGGCTTAACGTGCCATACGAAGCACGGAAACGTTCGCAAATAAAAATATCACAAGGTGGTAACGTATTGGTTACCCATTCAAAGACTGACCATAGTAAAAGTGGCTTACTACAGTGATCGTTTACAGAACATTGAGTCTGCAGGGCCACGAGCACGCAAAATAGAGCAACAAACATCCATACATTCTCGTTTATATTATTATTAGTAATGATGCTCAACACTTACTTTCTAACCCCTCAAAATATTCCAAATGATAATGGATTAATAAAAAGCCTTCCACAGTTTTCTACTCGAAGAAGAAGCCTTACCCTGGTTTCAAGAGACTGTACAAGCTCGGAGATTGATCGCTTTACGAGAAAATGACACTAGCAAACTACAAAAAGCGCTAGAAGCGACCGGTATGTACCTATAAACTATATATAATAGTGAGGTGTACCTCAAGGAGTTTTATTGGGACCTATACGTTTTTTGAATACGAATTTTAACTTTTAAATAGATTTTTTTTAAATGTACTTTTAAATAGTCAATTTTGGTACTTTATTGTGTTTAGAATTAGCTAGATTTAGTTATTAATGTATCTATTCTGATGACAAAATTAAATACTTTTTCTTACTTCTACTTCTTCTTCTAATATTTATACATACATATGGTCACACCTTTATCCCCGAAGGGGTAGGCAGAGGCATATTATATGCCCACATTTTACTTTTTTGTATAATTTGTTCCACGTAATAGGTGGTGAGCCGTATTGGCATGTTTAAATGGACAGGCGCAGGTTGTGACTGCCTGCTGTTGAAATAAAGTCTTTAACTTGACTTAACGACTGCCATTTTACTGGCAACCGGGACCAACGGCTTAACGTGCCTTCCGAAGCACGGAAACGCTCAAATAAATGTCACAAAGTGATCAAATGGACGGTCACCCATCCATGGACCGGCCATAGTGAAAGTTACTTACTGCAGTGATCGTTTACAGAACACTGAGTCCGCGGGGCCACGAGCGCTTCTAATATTTATAAAGTTAGCAAATCTAAACTTGATATATTAGCGAGGTGTTCCTCAGGAAGTCTTTTTGGGACCCCTACTTTTTCGGATCTGAGTATTTACAGAGTATGTTATTTTTTACAGAGAGAGAAGTTAGAAGTACTTCAATTGGTGTGAAGAAATTAATATTGCTGTTGAGAAAAGATCTTGGAGGTAAGATATCTCATATTGTTATTTTTAAACTATCGCGGTTTCTAACACTCATACTTATAGAATTCGGGAATTCACGCGACATACTGTTTACTTACATTCACCGACGTTTCGAGCACGTTGCAGCGCCCGTGGTCGCGGTTGGACAGGTGGTAAGTAAACAGTATGTCGCGTGAAGTCCCGAATTCTATAAGTATGAATATCTCATATTATTAGTACCTACTAGAACTTTGTATATTTCTTATGAAGTTTTTAATTCAACAATTTTTTTTTACAGTACTTACCAAGCCTGAATTAGATGAAATTTTAGTTTCTATCGATAGTTCTATAGCTATGGGTGACAGGTCTTCAAATTCAGAACAAAATAGCGATAGTCTAAAGTCTGTGTATGATATAGCTATGGATCATTACGATCAAATGTGGGATGAGAGCGGTAAGTACTTATTTAATGTGTACCATAAATTATGTACTACTACATAGATGATGCTCGCGCCTCGATTGCCCGCTTGGAATTCGGTACCCGTTCCTTCTTCCCATGGGATGATTTCGGGATAAAAGTGTTATTTCACACATTCCTAGGCCAAATGTCAGCCCGATCCGTTCAAGTATTATAGCGTGATTGAGTAACTAACAAACATAAAAACATCTTCACAAACTTTTACATTTATAATATTAGTAAGATTAAATTAATGGCATCTAGCGCTCGTCGGTCGCTTCCGCGGCACCTTCGTTTCGCTCGCTATCTGTTGAACATTAATTTTTAGTGTTCCAACCTTACCTAACAATCTAAATGTAAGTTCACAATCTTTCGACAGTTTACAATCCCATGGAATATTAATTTTACGGTGACATTGGTGAAATGTGATGGACAACACTCCTGCATCGCGCTATCAAAGTTTTTGTGCACACCAACAACTGTTTATTTCTAAGATACTCCCCCTAGTCAGAACTGGACCTTACTCTAAGTGATGGTTGAGATATCGAATTGCAAGAAATAATTAATGGAATGCCTGTAGACGAAAGTCCTCAGACATTCCATCCACAACAGTGCGTCTTACCAGTTATGACCTTCAGTGCTGAGACGTCGGTGGGGCTAGTCCATGCCCTTAAAGTTGCATGAGCGAGAGAGCAATGGAACGAGCTATGCTCGGGGTGTCTCTGAGGGATAAAATCCGAAACGATGTTATCCGTCAGAGAACTAGAGTGGTCGACATAACTCGCAGAGTAAGCGTTTTGAAGTGGCAGTGGGCTGGCCGCATTTGTATAAAAAGTGATGGCCGATGGAGCAAACGAGTTCTGGAGTGGAGACCGAGACTGTACACGTGGAATTGGCCGACCTTCTGCCAGAGTGAGAGTGGCCCCCAATCGCTAGATGCGCCACGGCTTTCCATCAGTGGTGACGTCAATTTGGCGAGCTTAATATACTGGGGTGTAACAAAATTGACTCTCCAAATTTCATGAGATGACTTGGCATCGGAAATCAAATACAAATATTTAATAACAAAGGGGGTTAATTTTTTTTCTATTTTTTTGTCGCACTTTTATAATTCGTTTTTTAAAATGGTCTCTCAATGGTTTTAATATGGTCGCCGTGGCAAAACAAACACGGAGCACCCGTCTGGCTGTCGTTGTCGCTTTCTACTGCCGCTCAGTAGCGATAGAAAGAGTGATAATGAAAATTTATAGGACCTTTAAAACGGATTTACGGTTAAAGTATTCACGTGATTTTTTTTCTTCATTTTTGTAATGTTTCTTGACTGATGCCACGTCATGTGACGAAATTTGGAGAGTCAATTTTGTTACACCCAATATAAAAAAAACGGAAATGGACTGACGACCTTTAAAAGGTCACAGGAGACTGGATGCGGAAGGCGCAGGTGTTGTGGCGTAATTTGTTAGAGGCCAACGTCCAGCAGTGAACTGATATAGGCTGATTTGATTCACTGAATTAATAAAATCTGTTTAAATTTAAATTTAAGTACGAAAACAATTATAGCGCGATTCAGGAGTAATAGTGTTGTTTAATTTCGATTGTTATAAGCTAGATGGCGCTGTACTCAATAACACGTTCTTACCTATTTCAGATACAGACACTCAAGCTCAAATAATATCAGACATGTCAACTTTGATCGACAAAATGTTAAACCACAACGTTGTACAAGACCACAATTTATTGATATGTATTTTACTAAATAGACTGGCACATTTTGATGGTGTTCTGAGTGAGGAGACTGCAAAGAAAATATTGGAACAGGTGAGAATATATGTGGCTTGATGTCGTAATGTTTGATGTGATCATAAATACTTTCTGATTATGAGAAATAGATAACGTGTGTGTGTGCGCGTGTGTGTGTGTGTGTGTGTGTGTGTGTGTGTGTGTGTGTGTGTGTTTTGTGTGTGTGTGTGTGTGTGTGTGTGTGTGTGTGTGTGTATGTGTGTGTGTGTGTGTTTACCAGTTGTTTAGAAGTGCTCTTGGTCCCGATGACTCATTTACTACGGCCGGTCCTTAGATGGGTGACCATCACATAATAACCACTTTGATACATTTATTGCCAAGGGTTTCCGTGCTTCGGAAGGCACGTTAAGCTGTTGGTCCCGGTTGTCAGTAAAATTGCAGATGTTAATCTAAGTTGAATACAATGAATACCTACGTTTATTGGCGGCTTAAATAAATTCAACATTTTAATACGGAAATGGTGAAAATATCGGAAACAATTAGTTAAATAAACAATGAATATGACATTTCTCACAGACATTTAATTGACAATTTACACAAAAATATTGTGAACGCTCTTAGCGATGCTTCACTTTGTAGCAGCAATCGCGTCGTTCGTAGGGGGGAGAGGCGGGTAGTGGGTTGGAATCGGCACGTCAGACATGCTCACGGGGAAGCCAGGCTTAAATTTCAATGTGGCAGTTGTGTGGGAAACCTACTACTGGTAGTGTGTATGAGGAAATGAGGGAGAGTAGGAAGTACTTCAAGTCTCAATTGAAATGGTGTCAAAATCACCAAGAACAAATCAAAATGGACATAGTTGCTTCTCTGCACTCTAAACGTGACTTCCGTGGTTTTTGGAAGCAAACTAATAAGTTGAATCCGCGGCCTGGCTTGCCTGTGAGTGTGGATGGTGTGAGTGACGCCAAACAAATAGCTGATCGTTTTAGGAGTCACTTTTTTGCAAAATCTCAGCTTGGGGGACCGCGTTCAATGTCTGATGCTGGTACTGGTCGTAATAGAGTGAATACCCGATTTACTGCCAATGACATTGATAAAATAATAAGAAGTTCATCCCGTGGTAAGTCACCCGGACACGACGGACTCAGTATCGAGCATCTGTTGAACGCTGGACCTCATTTACCCAGAGTTCTGGCTCTTCTGTTCAACTTGTGCATCAGTCACTCTTACCTGCCTTCGGACATGATAAGAACACTTGTTGTTCCTGTTGTGAAGAACAAGACCGGAGACCTGTCTGACATAAATATTTATAGACCAATATCTTTGGCTACAGTGTTTGCTAAAGTGCTTGATGGTCTGCTTGAGACACAGTTGAACAAATATATAAACCTACATGATAACCAATTTGGTTACAGACCTGGTTTATCAACAGAAAGTGCAGTCCTGTGTCTCAAGCAGACTGTCAAGTATTATACATGTCGAAAGACACCCGTCTTTGCATGTTTCCTGGACATGTCGAAAGCTTTTGACCTGGTTTCCTACGAAGTCCTTTGGAAGAAGCTGGAGACCTTGGGTATCCCTATGGAACTGCTAAGTACGTTTCGGTATTGGTATGGGAACCAGGTCAATAGTGTGAGATGGGCGGGAGCTTTGTCAGAGCCATATAGGTTGGAGTGCGGAGTGAGGCAGGGGGGGTTGACCTCGCCGGCTCTCTTTAATGTGTATATATGCACTGATTGAGGCGCTCAGCAGCCAGCGTGTCGGGTGTCATATTGACGGAGTGTGCGTCAATAATCTGAGCTACGCAGACGACATGGTCCTGCTGAGCGCCTCAGTCTGTGGGTTGAGATCGCTCTTATCCACATGTGAATCCTACGCAGCGGATCACGGGCTTATTTACAATATTAAAAAAAAGTCAGTACATTGTTTTTGGGGCCGGCGGGGCCCAGTACCAGGATTGTGTACCGCCCGTGCGACTCGGAGGTGTTGCACTCGAACGAGTAGTTCAATTTAAATACCTGGGTCACCTGGTCACCGCCGACCTCAACGACAATGCTGATATCAATAGGGAACGGAGGGCTCTGGCTGTCCGAGCTAATATGATAGCTCACAGATTTGCACGTTGTTCACAACAAGTAAAAGTTACTCTTTTTAGAGCCTACTGTACGTCTTTCTACACGTGCAGTCTGTGGGCTGACTACACTCGGAGAACGTACGGGGCCCTCCGGGTCCAATATAATAACGCATTTAGGAGGTTGATGGGACTGCCCTGGCGCTGCAGCGCGTCAGGCATGTTCGCCCAGGCGCGAGTAGATTGTTTCTACACCACGATGCGGAAGCGCGCCGCCTCACTTGTGCGCAGAGTCAGGGCGAGTTCCAACACCCTCTTGAAGATGATCGCTGACCGGGTAGATTGTCCGTATATAAACCATTGCTGCAATCTACACGTTCCGAACATAACCTTTAAAAGGAAATATTAACATGGTACATAAGACCAAGGATGCCGAATTATACCTAATGGCTAAAACAAAATACATATGTATTTAAATGTCTAGGGAGGTCTCCACGAGCTTTGTACATATTTGATTTTGTTCTTATCTTTAACTAATTATTTAATTTGACTTGATTGTGTTATAATGCCAATAATGTCTGATTATTTAATTGTTTTTAATTTATTACGATTTTATTTATTTCTTATGCATTTTACTTTGATATTATTATTCTGATTTTACTTATTTGTTGTTATTTGACATTTTAATTATTGGAATTTATAATTTTGATTGTACATACATACTTGTTTTTATTTAATATTATTTGATTTCATTAATATAGTTATTTTTATTATATATGCTATACTAGCTGATGCGCGCGGCTTCGCCCGCGTGAAATTTGGTTCCCGTTCCCGCTTCCCGTGGGAATATTTTCCCGGGATAAAAAGTAGCCTATGTGTTATTCCGGACTATACTCTATCCCTGTACAAAATTTCAGCCCAATCCGTTCAGCCGTTAGAGCGTGATTGAGTAACAAACATCCAAACATCCAAACATCCAAACATCTTCACAAACTTTCACATTTATAATATTAGTAGGAAGTAGGATTGGTTTATTTGATTATTCTATCATTTGTATTAGTTTTTAGTATTATTACCTATTTCATTTATTGTTTGTATTCGTTAAATTTTATTTGTTTATTGTATTTTAATGTGTTACTTAATTGAATGTTTGTAATTTATTAATTCTTGCTTATGGGTGAATACCTGAAATAAATGATTTTATATTATATATATAAAACAACCCGTTAATTATTATTAACAAGAAGCCGTGAGATCGGTCACACCAGACTGCCCCTCTCTAACACGTTTATTGTAAAAGTTCAATCCGATTGACGTTGTCATTTTTGTTTTATTTCAAACTTCAAACAGATGATCCTTGTAACCTTAGTGACGTAGTTTAATGAAACAGACACACAGACTGCAGACAAAATCTGGACATAAGCCCCTCTGCACTCTATTTTATAGAGAGGGGCTAAAATGGTAAAATGTGGTTTTATACGAATGCCTCTGTCTATCCCTGATTAAAACGACTGATACATAATTCCTTACAGATATCTAGAATTCAGCCAAATCTAGACGCCTACAGTCTAGGCTACCTGAAGACAATATCGGCAGTATTTCCTGCCCAAATTTGGACAGAACACAACAGACATAGAGAGGAACCATTAGGAGTATGCAAGGAATATCTGCAACTGGTTTGCGACCCCGCTAATACTTTAGCTGGGTATTGTGCTGAGCTGTCTAAAGGTAAGTTGGTATTACAATTTCAGTTTTTCTCTCCCGGAAACTGTAATAAGTGCTCCAACAGTAAACTGTTTCAAAAATAGACTTGACAAACATTTAAATAGTTAAGAACACAAGTGCAGTGATATACACGTATCAGCTCGTAGAGCTGATACGTGTATCAAATAAATAATAATAATAATAATTTAATTGAATTTTGATGTAACACTAAATAAAAAAAAAATCCTCTCTTATTTAGCGCTCGTGGCCCCGCGGACTCAGTGTTCTGTAAACGATCACTGCAGTAAGCAACTTTCACTGTGGCCGGTCCATGGATGGGTGACCATCCATGTGATCACTTTGTGACATTTATTTGAGCGTTTCCGTGCGTCGGAAGGCACGTTAAGCCGTTGGTCCCGGTTGCCAGTAAAATGGCAGTCGTTAAGCCAAGTTGAAGGCTTTATTTCAACAGCAGGCAGTCACAACCTGCGCCTGTCTATTTAAACACGGCAATACGGCTCACCACCTATTACGTGGGACAAATTATACAAAAGTGAAATGTGGGCATATAATATGCCTCTGCCTACCCCTTCAGGGGTAAAGGCGTGACCATATGTATGTATGTATGTATGTACACCCAAAATGAGCCAAAAATACCATATCCCAAAATACCCAATGTTTCAAACGACCACATCCCAAAAGGTCAAATCCGAAAATCAACATAATCACAAAATACCAAATGCTCAAAGTGATGACAATTCAAAATATACAATGCCCAAAATAACAATATCCCGATGGTTTTGCTTCTTAAAAACAACCGGCCAATAGGAGTCGTACTAAAAAGCGGCCAATAGGGAATATGCATAAAATTTATATTGCGTCAAAAATCATTTTTTTCCAAGGTTTTTTTTTATTTATTTATTATTTAAAACCTGTAAAATACTGCATTAAAAATTTAGAAGTGAAAATCCTGAGAGCGAAATTCAAACTTGCACAAGCGCTTCACCATTGGTTGACACGAAATGTGACGTCATTTGTCTCACACAACATTCAACTTATAGGCGTCAATATGTATAAAGGTCATTGACCCAAACAAACAGTACAAGCATACACGGATTGACAGTGTCATCTTTTGTCATCAAAATGGCGCCAATATTGGTGGCGTTTCAAGTGCTCAAAATTAATCAATGTTTTAAATTTGAATTTATAGAATAATTTGATCATTTTAAGGCTTATTTAAATATTATTTTTATTTTATAATGATGTAAGGAATTCATTTAAGTTATAAAAAAAAATCATGCATATTCCCTATTGCGAGGCCGACAGCCGAGTACCAAAAAAAAATCACGTTGTATGGGAGCCCTCTTAATCCCTTATATCTGATTTTAGTATGTGTTGTTATAGCGGCGAAAGAAATACATCATCCATGAAAAAAGTGTGTGTGCCTGTAACCTTTACGCGCGATTGAAGTAAAACTTCTTTGCCATTTACGGCATATATCACTGAAATGATGAAATTTAACTTAAATAATTAATATCATATTATATTTTTTTTATTATATTTATTATTCATGTGTTTTACAAAGACTATTCAAATGTTATATTATTATCATTCATTCGAAATAGTTCGAAAACGACCATCCAAAATTGATATTTTTGAATAGCGGAAACTACACAGACGTTCGGACGGAAGTAAGCGTTACTTCCGTCAGAAAATAATCTTGAGTTATTCCCTTTTTTTTTGTTTAACGTGAAGAGAAAATCCTCATGGATGTTATCTCCTACCGACTAAAAAACCTCACGCAACGCCCAACAGCCTGTGGTTGGGAGCCCCGGGGAAGCCCTCGGAAGGATGTCCCAGGACTCCCAACAGACCCACGGCCACTGCGGCCACGCCCAGGGATCTGAGTTATTCCCTAGTCGCGCCTAAAGAAGTTTTCTTTCAAAAAATCAGCTCTCTAGCTCTCACGGTTCCTGAGATACAACCTCGTGATGGACAGACATACGGACGGCGAAGTCTCATGAATATGGTTAATTTTTCTATCTATTGGGTTAACAAAATTACCTCTCCAAATTTCGTCACGTGACGTGGCATCAGTCAAGAAACATTACAAAAATGAAGAAAAAAAAATCACATGAATACTTTAACCGTAAATCCGTTTTAAAGGTCCTATTTTATCCTATTTTCACCCTCTCTATCGCTACTGAGCGGCAGTAGAAAGCGACAACGACAGCCAGACGGGTGCTTTGTGTTTGTTTTGCCACGGCGACCATGTTACCTCGAATTGCCGCGGTAAAAAATGAATTCTTAATGTGCGACAAAAAAATAAAATTTACCCCCCTTTTTTATTAAATATTTGTATTTGATTTCCGATGCCAAGTCATCACATGAAATTTGGAGAGGTAATTTTGTTACACCCAGTATACAGAACTCTAAAAAATAGATACTTACATTAAAATACTGTTTTTCAGATTGGAATAGTCACCAGACAGTGTTAGCGCGGATCAAGACCAAATTTGATAGTTCGCACCGAGGAACCGACTACATATCTTTGAATACTATAAAAAAGAAACTTTTCGGATTGGAAAAGAGCGATACACGTAAGTAAACATGAAAATAAGCAACTTTCGTTATGTCTGGTCTTGGGATGGGTGACCACTTTGTGACATTTCAGTTAGAAGCCCCAAGATGTAATCATACATACATACATATATATTTAATCACGCGTTTTATCTCCGAAGGGGTAGGCAGAGGCATATTATTATGCCCACATTTCATCTTTGAGATTATGTCCCACGTAATGGTAAGGTGGTGAGCCGTATTGTCGTGTTAATATGGACAGGCGCAGGTTGTGCCTGCTGTTGAAATTTTCAAGCCATTCAACGCATTCAACTTGGCTTAATGACTGCCATTTTCCTGGCAACCGGGACCAACGGATTAACGTGCTTTTCGAAGCACGGAAACGCCTTTGCCTACCCCTTCGGGTATAAAGGTCTGACTATACTGGGTGTAACAAAATTGACTCTCCAAATTTCATGAGATGACTTGGCATCGGAAATCAAATACAAATATTTAATAAAAAAGGGGGGTAATTTTTTTCATTTTTTTTTCATTTTTTTGTCGCACATTAAGAATTCATTTTATACCGCGGCAATTCGAGGTAACATGGTCGCCGTGGCAAAACAAACACGGAGCACCCGTCTGGCTGTCGTTGTCGCTTTCTACTGCCGCTCAGTAGCGATAGAAAGGGTGATAATGAAAATTTATAGGACCTTTAAAACGGATTTACGGTTAAGGTATTCATGTGATTTTTTTTTCTTCATTTTTGTAATGTTTCTTGACTGATGCCACGTCACGTGACGAAATTTGGAGAGTCAATTTTGTTACACCCAATATGTATTATATTATTTTCAGGTGAAAGAGAAAAACAACTAAAAAACATATTGACAGAGCTAAAAAAGAAACTGGTCAAGTCAGTGTTGCGCCTCTCCCAGCTCTCCCCCGAGTTGTCCAAAGAGAGTACCTTGGAGGCTCAGAGGGAACACCTCCGGAGACTGTTGGGGCTCCCCCCTTCTGTATATGTGGTCAAATTCTCTGAACAAGTGAGTATATCTTTTTCTAATTATATTATAAACTCGCAACTTCGTTTATGTCACAGAAGGTATAGGAAAGGAGAGGTATTTCTTCATCAGACTCATCAAGCAGCGTGTGAAACTGCCCTGTTTGCTTAATCATTCAGAGCTTCAAGATTAGGTCTATTTTAAAACAATTCAGCCCATAGCTTCGGCGCGGACTTAATTGTTTTAAAATAGTCTTAATCATTAAGCTCTTTTATGATTAAGCCAACACGCCAGTTTAGATTTACACTCACATTCTAAGAAACCCCTACAATTAAAATTTTCTAAATATCTGGATTCTTAAAAGTGTTGATAACTTTTTTTTTATAAATCGATTGGCATGAAATAAACACCAAATGTTAAGTTTAGCAAACCTCAACACAATTAAAAAAACCGCTTTGCAATCGATTAAGCGGTTACTGAGATTAGCGTGCACAAACGTACAGACAAACAGACACAAATTTAAAAATCATTGTTTTGGGTTCTATTGCGTTCATAAAGCTTCTCTATAATATTTTTTCTTATTTATCTTCCATGTACAGACAGCGACCTGTTACGATTTAATTATATGTATTGATATTGATATTGATAAACTAGCTAACTCGATATGAAATGAAATATTCTTTTTTCATAATTTTTTTTTGGGGCATGGCTTCTTGACAAAGTCTAGTAATTTTTATATCAAAATAAGAATCATTTTTAATGTATACGAGTTTCTTGTTGATAGCAGCGTATTCATGATCAAATTCAGCCAAAATTATATTTCAGCAAAGCGAGGGTACCTATACTGGAGCATTCTGTGATTTTTTTCAAAATACAAAAAAGAAGTCGCCTTTCACTGCGTTTTATCACTTTCCAACTGTGCACGTTGTCGAACCTTTTATGTTTAAGATCGAAAATTCACTAGTTTTGAAAATAAAATACACTTTTGTATATTTGAAGATTAAGACGACACATTTTTTAAAAACTACCCATACTACTTTCTCCCAGGAGCTCTCTGTAAAATTTGTCGATAAATAAAATAAATCGCGTTTCCCTACTCTACAAATTAAATTTCTCTGGGCTCTATCACTTCCCAACATTTGTGCACGAAGTCGACCATTTAATGTTCTAAAATCCACCATTATAACACATAAACTTTCGAAAATACACTAGTTTTTAAATAAAACACTTCTGTATATTCCCCAAACAAGCAGGAAAATTATACACTTTTGTATATTCGCCAAATTAAGACAACACATTTTTGAAAAGCTACCCACATTTTCCATTTTTTCCCAGGTACAAGTATTCATAGACGCTATCAGACGTCCTTGCGTCCTATCCGCAGTACTGTCTAAAGGCACCACCAAACGGTACATTATTAAATCTGGGGAGGTTAATACCTCCATCGGCATCGTTCTCGGCATCATTCGCTAATGCGAATGATACCTCTGTGCAAAGGGCTATAGTACTGTCGACCCTCTATATATGATACTTTACTAAAGCACAGATTACTAAATAGTTACTACGTAAACTAAAGTCAAGTAATTTTGATGTCAAAATATGCCGTCTACTCCCACCTGCTCTGTTGAGTAGTCGTCCGTCGTCTATTGTATACGAGATTCTTGTTGATAGCAGCGTATTAATGTTCAAATTTAGCCAAAATTCTATTTAGTTAAAGCGAGGGAATCTTTACTGGAGCTTTCTGTGATTTTTTTCAAAATACAAATAAACGTCGCTTTTCACTGCGTTATATCACTATCCAACTGTGCACGTTGTATTTAATGTTACACATAAACTCTTGAAAATTCACTAGATTTGAAAAAAAAAATACACTGTTGTATATTCGTCAAATTAAGGCGACACATTTTTAAAAAACTACCCACATTTTACTATTTTTCCCCAGGTACAAGTATTCATAGACGCCATCAGACGTCCCTGCGTCCTATCCGCAGTACTGTCTAACGGCACCACCAAACGGTACATTATTAAATCTGGGGAAGTCTTAGCGAATGATGCCTCGGTGCAAAGGGCTATAGCAGTGCTGCCTACCCTTATTAAAGGACATGTTAGGAGTTATAATGTGAGTATGGTATTTTTTAATTTTTTTTATAAATTTGTTTCTCTAAAAAAAGTAAGTTTATAGGTACATATTTCAGAAGTTGTTGAAATCCCACGCCGCATAGGAATTTACATACATACATACATATGGTCACGCCTTTATCCCCGAAGGGGTAGGCAGAGGCATATTGTATGCCCACATTTCACCTTTGTATAATTTGTCCCACGTAATAGGTGGTGAGCCGTATTGCCGTGTTTAAATGGACAGGCGCAGGTTGTGACTGCCTGCTGTTGAAATAAAGCCTTCAACTTAGCTTAACGACTGCCATTTTACTGACAACCGGGACCAACGGCTTAACGTGCCTTCCGAAGCACGGAAACGCTCAAATAAATGTCACAAAGTGATCACGTGGACGGTCACCCATCCATGGACCGGCCATAGTGAAAGTTGCTTACTGCAGTGATCGTTTACAGAACACTGAGTCCGCGGGGCCACGAGCGCTTCTACGCTCTATAGGAATTTACGAAATAAATAAATGGAAATATTGTTGGACTTTCTCACGCAATATCATCTAGCCCGAATTAAAGTTTGTGCTATGGGATCTACACAACAGATAGACATACTTATATATTTCTATATTATTTGAAGGTGACGACCCTGTCAGAAGATTGCGCCCTCATAGAGTATTTGGAGAACTATCAAAGACTTCGGGACGTTATGGGCAAGAAGATTGACAGTAAGTCTTTACTTCGATACTAATATTATAAAGAGGAAAGATTTGTTTTCTTGTTTTTTTGTTTGTTTGTTAGTAACGAATAGGCTCCGGAACTACTGGACCGATTTAAAAAATTCTTTCACTGTTGGGAAGCTACACTCTTAGCGGTGAACATGGGCTATATTTTATTCCCGTATTCCCACGGGAACGGGAACTACGCGGGTGAAACCGCATGACGTCCGCTAGTTCATTATAAACTAGATGATGCTCGCGGTTTCGCCTGCGTGAAGTTCGGTTCCCGTTCCCGCTTACCGTAGGAACATATTCCCTATAAGCTATCTCTGCGCCAAATTTCAGCCAGATCCGTTCAGCCGTTAGAGCGTGCTTGAGTAACAAACATCCAAACATCTTCACAAACTTACATATTTATAATATTACAATCTGTTCCCCGCGGCTTCGACCGCGTAGAAGTCGTTATCGCGTAAAATCATAACCCTCGTTTTGCGCAATTGGTTAAAAAGTAGCCTATGTCATTTCCAGGGCTTAGAACGATCCCTATACCAAATTTCATCTCAATCGCTCCAGCCGTTTAGGCGTGAAAGCGTAACAGACAGACAGACAGATAGACAGACAGACAGACAGAGTTACTTTCGCATTTATAATATTAGTAGGAATTTCAGGGGACCCTATTCATGAGACTTCGCTGTCCGTCCGTCCGTCTGTCTGTCTGTTTGTCACGAAGCTGTATCTCAGAAACCGTGATAGCTAGAGAGTTGAAATTTTCACAGATGTTGTATTTCTGTTGCCGCTGTAACAAGAAATCAGAAAAAATACAGACGAATTGAGAACCTCCTCCTTTTTGGAAGTCGGTTAAAAAAAGGAGGAATTAAGGGGACCCTCTGTGCGCAAGCCCGACTCGCGCTTGGCCGGTTTTTTATTTATTTAATAGCTTTTTGTTATTCCAGACCATAATCTACCCCTGTACCAAGTTTCAGCCAGATCCGTTCAGCTGTTTGAGTGTGAAAGAGTAACAAACATCCACACATCCACACTCACAAACTTTCGCCTTTATAAGTATTAGTATGATTGTAAATTACTTCCCATTCCCGCAGTTCCCAAGACCCGATTGGCAGACGACATGCTGGTCCAGTCGCCATCTTTAGCTCTAGAACAGTACAACGCTCTGTGCAATAAAGTTCCCGTTTATACTTTAAGGTAAGATTACATACGCTCATACACACACACACACACACACACGCACGCACACACACACACACGCCTTTATCCCCGAAGGGGTAGGCAGAGGAATAGTATACGCCCATTGAACCTTATAGTTTTATGTCCCACGTACTAGATGGTGACCTTATAGCCGTGTTGAAATAGACAGGCGCAGGTTATGACGACATTCAGTTGAAAATTTTCAAGCCGCCCATTAGGCCTACAACTTAGGCTTAACGATTGTCATTTTCCTGACAACCGGGTTTCATTTCGAGTTTTGCCTTCTCTACGCAGTGGATCGTTTTGCGAAAGTGTTCCCTTAGTCGCCTCTTACGACACCCTCGGTATGAATTGGGGTGGCGACACTTTGTACTTTTTCCAGTCGTCACACGGTCTTTTATTTTAGTCTAACAAAAATAGACTTAATGTCAACCGCATAAAGCTCCTATTGGTTAAAATATAGAAAGTGAGAACACAAAGATCCGAACTGTAAATAACTATTTTATGCCTTTGAGATAAAGTCTATGTTCAATTGCACTATTCCAATTGCCACAGAATACATATAATAAAATTATAGACAAGTCAAAACTTTAGGTACATTGGAAATACTTAAAAAAAAACTCGCTGGTTGATCAACATAAGATACCGAAGCCGGAAATTTATATAGTTGGAAAAAAAATTGTCTGTTTGTCTGTTTTGGTCTTACCGGAAGGGTGCCTGGAAGAGATCGCTCTTAGCGATAAGGCCGCCTATTGTACATATATTGTTAACATTTCTTATTCTTAAATTGTATTTTTGTGATAGTATACAATAAAGAATATTTATTATTAATAATTATAAAAAGTACTCAATAGATTTGATTCAAATTTTGCACGCTACATATCCTAAGGGCTAAGCAGAGAGCAATCAAATTGGCATTATAACATAATTTTCACGCGTACGTAGTCGCGCGCAACAGCTAGTCTATACTAATATTATAAAGAGGAAAGATTTGATTGTTTGTTTGCATCGAATAGGCTCCGAAACTACTGAACCGATTTTAAAAATTCTTTCACTGTTGGGAAGCTACACTCTTTGCGGTGAACATAGGCTTTATTTTACTCCCGTATTCCCACGGGAACGCTAGTTTACAATATAGGTTCTGAATGATATTTTTCGTTGTTTCAGGTCGTCCATAGAAGAGAGATGTTCGTCTATGGAGCAGTTCATATCTCAGAAACGTGTGTTCACCAACACGCTTAGTACGATGACCGTTATCAACTGGCTTTTTGGTAAGATTTTATTTTTTGTTTCTAATTTTAGTATTTGTTGTTATAGCGGCAACAGAAATACCTTTTTTTTAACGTGGGGAAAATCCATCATGGATGCTATGTCGGACTCCTACCGACTAAAAGAAAAATCGGTTGTCTTTAAAGTCGGTTTACTGACGATAGTTGAACGTGACAACTCAGTGATGTCAAAAACTATTGTATATAATAATATGCTTATTGCTTAATAACATTTTAATATCGTGTTAGAACGTAGTACATTTACTATGGAATAACACATCAATTGATTATAGCGCCATCTGTTGAAAACATTTGTACTAAAATAAATGGAACGCCTCAGAGCGAGGTAACGCCACATACGTCATGTTTTTTCGTGCGTGCGGCCGGCTCCATCGAATTATAAGACGTTATCACGTCAAAAACCTCACGTAACGCCCAACAACCTACGGTTGAGAGCCCCGAGTGAATGACAAATACTTGGACCTTAAAGAACTGACTACGGAATCATTCCTGCGCGAATCCGACTTGTATCTGACCGGTATTATCTATAGGTACATGTAATAAAATGATAGAAAAGTCAAAACTGTACATTGGAAATATTTAAAAAAATACTCGCTGGGTGTTCAACATAAGATACCGAAGCCGAAAATATAGTTAGAAAAAGTCCGGAAGGATCTCGAAAACTACTCAATAGATTTGATTCAAATTTTGCACCGATATAAACTTGGGGTAGGGTTTTCAAATAGGCTATGTATTATTACGCTACATATCCTAGGGACTAAGCAGGGAGCAATCAAATTGGCATTATAACATAATTTTCACGCGTACGAAGTCGCGGGCAACAGCTAGTGTTTTATAATTGTGGACAATCTCACACAACATCATCTAGCTCAAATTAAGCTAATATAAGCTTGCGCTATGGGATCTAGACGACTGATACACATACTTATATATCTCTAAATACATACATACCTATTATACTTAGATAATTTACACCCAGACAGAACAAATCAATGTGCTCATCACACAACGAGATTTGTCCTGGGTGGGAATCGAACCCACGACCTCCGAATCCATAGTCAGGCACATTAACCACTGGACCACGAGGCCAGTAGTATTTTAAAATAGTCGTATTAATTTTATCTTCTGATTTGTTGCTGAATTTGACTGCCTCTGCGGCGCAGTCGGTAGTGATACCACCTGCGGCGCTGGAGTTCCTGGGTTCGATTCCCACCGGAGACAAATATTTGTGTGACCCATAAATGTTTGTCTCAAGAGTCTGGGTGCTTCTATGTACAATATGTATTATTTAAAAAGTATTAATATCCGTGGTCTGATACCCATAACACAAGCAGGTTATTCCTGGCTTACTTTGGGATCAGATAGCGTTGTGTGAAATGTCCGCGAATATTTATTTATTTATTATTTATCTTTCCCAAAATGCCGCTTAACTTTTTCTAAAGTAACTTTTTCAAAATTATCTATACATACAGGTGTAGGTGACAGACATCTTCAAAACATAATGATGAATAGACTCGACGGCGGCGTGTGCGCAGTGGACATGGCGTCTGTGTTCCAATACGGGCTGAGGGAGTTCGTTCCCGCCAGGCTCACGTGTAACGTTATAGCCGTTTGTGATGGTACAGGTGAGTAGAGGATAGTATATTGGGTGTAACAAAATTACCTCTCCAAATTTCGTCACGTGACGTGCCATCAGTCAAGAAACATTACAAAAATGAAGAAAAAAAAATCACATGAATACTTTAACCGTAAAGCCGTTTTAAAGGTCCTATAAATTTTCATTATCACCCTTTCTATCGCTACTGAGCGGCAGTAGAAAGCGACAACGACAGCCGGACGGGTGCTACGTGTTTGTTTTGCCACGGCGACCATGTTACCTCGAATTGCCGCGGTAAAAAATGAATTCTTAATGTGCGACAAAAAAATGAAAAAATTTACCCCCCTTTTTTATTAAATATTTGTATTTGATTTCCGATGCTAAGTCATCTCATGAAATTTGGAGAGTCAATTTTGTTACACCCAATATACATACATATAGTCACGCCTTTATCGTCGAAGGGGTAGGCAGAGGCATAGTATACGCCCTCATTTCACCTTATAGTTTAATGTCCCACGTTAATAGGTGGTGAGCCTATTGCTTTGAAATGGACACGCGCAGGTCGCCGCGACCCGCTGTTGAAATTTTCCAAGCCGCTTAAGGCCTTCAATTTGGCTTAACGGTTGTCATTTTACTGACAACCGGGTTTTATTTCGAGTTTTCCTTCTCTACGCAATGGAGGTTTTTGCGAAAGTGTTCCCTTAGTTGTTTTTTATAACACCCTCGGGATGTATTGAGGTGGCGACATTTTGTACTCTTATCGTCGCAACACGGGACCGGGTGGAGGGTAGTATGATGTTGCCAATAGCACTACTAGCATCTGCTGACCGCTTCGCTCCCATGGAATTCGGTACCCTTTCCCGCTTCCCATGGGAACATATTCCCGGGGTGAAAAGTCTGTGTACTATTCTAGATTATAAGCTATCTCGGTATAAAATTTCAACCCGATCCGTTCAGCCGTTACGAGACATCTTGTGATGGCACAGGTAAGTGGAGGATAGTATGATGTTTTTAATAGCACTACAAGCAGATTCTGACTGCATGGAGTTCGGTACTCGTTCCCGCTTCCCGTGGGTACATATTCCCGGGATGAATTGTTCATGTGTTGTTCTAGACTTTGATCTATCTCGGTAGAAAATTTTAACCCGATCCGTTCAGCCATATGAGCGTAAAAGAGTAAAAACATTCAAACAAACACACTCACAAACTTTCGCATTTATTATATTAGTTAACTGTTTGGATAGGCTTGTTACAAGTCGAATGACTTTAGATACAATTTTACAAAAAAATATCAAAATATTTAAAAAGAAAAAATAAAATAAAGTAAAATTTATTCCCTTTGAAATTAAAAAAAAATTAGTTTTGTCCAAATTTTTGTGACTCTACCGGGGGTTCGGAAATGCTACAGACTGAGAAGAACACCCCAAGAAACTCAGTCCCTCTTAATTCATCTTAGTATCTAATACAGTTTTATTAATATGTAGAAAGGATCAATTCGTGTCACTGCCAGGCAGCTTTGTCTTCTAGAAAGTCTTAAGAGCCTACCAGACGCCAAATTGTTGAAAGAAGATAGAAGATATACATTTTGGCGTGCAAGACAGAGAGAGTTGCGATCGGTTTTTGTGCGTTTTTAACGAAATAAATTAATTATAATAAAACTATAAACAAAATTAAAAAAGTGGTCTAGTGCAAATTGAGATTTTACTATTGTCTTTCTTATAAATATTTTATATTATAAAAACAACTTAAAACTTATGAGATCTAGGTTAAAATTTCAAGAATTCGAGGTATTTTCAACACAAAAATCTATCGAGGATTTTATCAGCAATCGTGTTTTTAGCCTAGTGCGTTTTTAGTTTATGAACTGAAGTTGTCTGTGTTAAAATTTTAATTCATTAGACCTTACGAGTCCTAAGATCTAGATCAAGGTAATAGTCTATTTGGCGTCATACAGACTCTTAAATGCTATAATAAGCTCCATAAATCCGTTATATGGTGCCTACGTCGCGTCGCCTCAAACATATAAAGTACTAGCTGACCCACGCAACTTCGTTTGCGTGATAAATGAAGAACCGCTTGACCGATTTTGTGCAAACTTCACATAAACCATCTACTAAATAGTCCGAACTAAGCCTAAACATTTGGTTTGGATAGGTGAGCCCGTTCTTGAGTTATAAAATTACAACGAAAAGTGGCATTGATTTTTATTATAGACTAGCAGACGTCACGTGGTTTCACCCGCATAGCCCTCGTTCCCGTGGGAATACGGGAATAAATTCCTTTTAGTAGTTTATGCCCATTTCCTGTTTTGTCTTCTTCCAGATATGACCATTTCCGGATTTGACCACTTCCTTCTGTGACCAGATATTTAGAGGTCCAGTTCCTGCTATGACCACTTCCTTATCTGTCCACCCTTAGTACGGTGTACAAAATGATTCATTAATATAAATAAATCCGTGCTTCGGAAGGCACGTTAAGCCGTTGGTCCCGGTTGCCAGTAAAATGGCAGTCGTTAAGCTAAGTTGAAGGCTTTATTTCAACAGCAGGCAGTCACAACCTGCGCCTGTCCATATAAACACGGCAATACGGCTCACCACCTATTACGTGGGACAAATTATACAAAGGTGAAATGTGGGCATATAATATGCCTCTGCCTACCCCTTCGGGGATAAAGGCGTGACCATATGTAGTCGGTTGAGATCAATGTCTCCCGCAGCATGGTCCAGGGGTTAATGCCTCGATTCGAGTCCTGATCTAAACCTATTTTTTTCACATCAGAACACGCGTAGAAGTCGTTATCGCGTAAAATCATAACCCTCCTTTTGCGTCGGTTAAAAAGTAGCCTATGTCCTTCCCAGGACCTCGAACTACCTCTGTACCAAATTTTATCTCAATCGCTCCAGCCGTTTAGGCGTGAAAGCGTGAAAGACAGACAGACAGACACACAGACAGAGTTACTTTCGCAGTTATAATATTAAGTAGGAATATTTTTAAGCTATTGCATAGCTTCTATCGCGGGCCTTGCGTGGAGACCGAATCCAGAAATTCTGTCACGAAAACGAATCACACTCTCGGCTACCTTCGGCCACGTTCGTGTATCTCACACTTCAAATATAGTGGAATTCAACAGCAGTCTGTCGCAACTACGTACAAGCAAAAAAATGTATGAAAATTGATCAAATTGTAATGGCGACTATATGTGTCTCACTCAATTACTCTATCTGCCTCGCTCGTTCCTTGAGGAAATGTCATCTGTCTGTCACTGTAGATGTCAAGTTGTTATTCGTTATTTTCAATTTATTTTTCTCTGAAAGATATTATTGAAATAATTGAGATAATAGCTTATTTATGCTATCAATTCGTTCTCTATATTATATTCTCTTGTGTTTGTTCTACATAGTTTATCGAATTAAGCATTATAAAAAGTGTGAAATATGCGGTTTAAAATCTGGAAGAAAAGAAGGCACAAAACGGTTTTTCATGGCTAGATTTCCTATGGATGAGCTTCGGTGAGTACCTAGTATAGTAGTAAATCTATCAATGGTTCATAGTGATAATATGGGTGAAAACAATGAAAATTATATATTGTATAATCGTTAGGAAAATAGTGTGGTAGTAGTTTTGCAATTACTTATATAGGTATCGATGTTTTATTTTTAGTTTTAAGGAATGGGTGAAGAAAACAGGAAACGAGGATTTAGCATATATACCCATAGAGAAACTCCACCAGTTAAAATTTGTTTGCGGAAAACATTTTACTGACAAAGATTTTAGGAAAAAAGGACGCAGTTAAAGAAATTTGCAGTTCCATCAATAAGACTCACTGCCAAGCCACTTAACACAAAATATGTTAAAAAAACACAAGAATAATTGTCATTATTTTTGTTTTAGCCAATTACCATGTGTATAAAGTGAGTGGTACAAAGTCATTAAAGACGAAGGCAATAATGAAGCAAGCATCCTAATATTTAGTATTCAAAAGGGTCAATATTATATACAGTCACTACAGCGAGCTGCAGAATTGATTGAACAGACAAATTTAATTCAAAATAAAATTGCTTGATTAATGGATTCAGCTAAATAATCACCATCACCATAACAAAAGGTTGGTGCCACTTCAGAAATCATGGCTACATATCTATAACTCGTACGATAAAAAATATTAAAAATAACACAAAAATATTGTAATTATCTCATTATTTTGTTTCAGCTAATTACTGTACTTTAGTGATTAAAGACGAAGGCAATAATGAAGCAAGCGTCCTAATATTTGGTAATTAAAAAGGGTCATTATGATACACAGTCAGAAGTCAGAATAAGAAATAAGGCGCTGAAATTATAAATATTGTTTTTTTAAATAAATATAATAATATTTTATGAACTTATCATTTCACAACCAAAACTGAGCCTATACTATAGCCTATACTAGAAGTGAAGACCACTGCATTTATCGATATCGATAAATATAGTATACATCACTATTTTTCCCTAATGTTGGCAACTGTATGTGTTAAAGTTGTTAGGTTGGCTACTGTCAGTTGATCATGGTTTGACATTTCGTAAGACTATTTCGCACTATGGAAGTCCCGTCTCTTCTTACGTAGTATTGTATTCTCTTTGTTCAACAGATTCAAACAATGTAGTAAACAAACAGATTGAATCTCGACTCTCCATAATTACTTACATTTAAATATCAATCCTGATCATATTCGTTTTAAGGAACCATAGTTAGATTTATGCGGCTATTTCGACACTAATTTACCTTTAGAATATAGAATAATTTCATGAAAAATACTTCAATGATAAAAATTTAAACCTGTCATTCTTGCTTGTCATTAAATTATTTTTTCTCAGTCTTGTTTGTCTTTGGCATATACTCGCTTATTGATTATGAAAAGAGGTTTAATCATAATCAGTTTGACAACAATTACCTAGTTTAATAGTAAGTATAATAAATTATTTAAAAATGAACTTTAACTTTAAATAATTATAATCGGTAATCGTAAAACAGTACTGTGTGAGTGTGTATTGTTCTGAAGTTCTGCGAGGTTTTTCTATTATCTCTATATCAATCACTTTGCTTCAAGTAGGTACTTTGGCTTTTGGACATTTTCTTTGCGATCTAATTAAAACTTTTTTATATATAAGGTATGCATACATACGGAGAATTTAAAACGGCAGTAACTGAGTGATTAAAACCAATGCAACACACACACACACCCACACACACACTCACACTCAAAAATCAACTCACATAAACATGCATGCAACAAACACACACACACACACACCCACACACACACTCACACACACACACACACACTCAAAAATCAACTCACATAAACATACATGCAACAAACACACACACACACACACACACACACACCCACACACACACTCACACACTCACACACACACTCACTTACACACTCACACACACACTCACTCACACACACACACACACACACACACACACACACACACACACTCACACACACTCACGCACACTCACACGCACACAGAGACACACACACAGACACACACACACAAGTCCAAAAGTTCTAAAGTCCAAAAGTCCAAAAGTCCAAAAGTCCAAAAGTACAAAAGTCCAAAGTACAAAAGTCCGAAAGTCCAAAAGTCCAAAAGTCCAAAAGTCCGAAAGTCCGAAAGTCCGAAAGTCCGAAAGTCCAAAAGTCCAAAAGCCCAAAAGTACAAAAGTCCAACAGTCCAACAGTCCAAAAGTTCAAAAGTCCAAAAGTCCAACAGTCCAAAAGTCCAAAAGTCCAAAAGTCCAAAAGTCCAACAGTCCAAAAGTCCAAAAGTTCAAAACTCCAAAAGTCCAAAAGTCCAAAAGTTCAAAAGTCCAAAAGTACAAAAGTCCAAAAGTCCAATAGTCCAATAGTCCAAAAGTCCAAAAGTCCAAAAGTCCAACAGTCCAACAATCCAAAAGTCCAATAGCCCAAATGTCGACAGTGAAGTAGGTACTTGGTACTTTACTTTGTTGAACATGGGCCTTAAAATCTTACTTCTTACTTAATATAATAAATGCGAAAGTTTGTGAGTGTGGATGTTTGTTACTCTTTCACGCTCGAACGGATGAACGGATCTCGCTGAAACTTGGTACAGGGATAAATTATGGTCTGGAACAACACATAGGCTACTTTTTATACCGGGAATAAGTTCCCACGGGAAGCGGTAACGGTAATAAAATTTACGCGGGCGAAGCTGCGGGCATCAGCTGGTATATAATATTATAAATGCGAAAGTTTGTGAGTGTGGATGTTTGTTACTCTTTCACGCTCAAACCGCTGAACGGATCGGGCTGAAATTTGGTACAGAGATACATTATAGTCTGGAATAACACATAGGTAGGCTACCTTTTATCCCGATAATAACTTCCCGCGGGAACAAATTTTACGCGGGCGAAGCTGCGGGCATCAGCTAGTATTCTTATATAGAAATAATTATACTAGCATAGTTGATAAAAAATGCTATGTAATAGCTTTACCGCGGCAGTCCCCGAGTGCCACACGTCTTTTTTCTTTACTTATGTGTAATTTTAGAATCATTTTTAGTGTATTTAAATACAATATTTGTGAAATAATTGTTAAATATTCTTTTTTCAGTGCTGGAAAGTCAACTGCAGAATATATTACTATCTTTGAAACGATCTCGAAGATTATATGAAGCGTTTATTAAAATATCGTTCTATTGGAAAGACCGTGATTTCAGCGAGGTAAGGCCTACACTCTGTTTATATACGCGTAGTTCCCGTTCCCATGGGAATACGGGAATAAAATATAGCCTAAATTAACCAGGAATAGTGTAGCTTCCCAGCAGTGATAGAATTTTCTAAATCGGTTCAGTAGTTTCGGAGTCAATTCTATGCAAACAAACAATCATATCTCTTTATAATATATCTATATACTAGCTGTGCAAATAGAAATCGGGTCACTGCTCCGCTCCCTTGTGTAGTAGCGTGATGAAATATGCCAAGCTACAACTAATGTAGCTTCCTATGAACAAAAATTCTTTAATTGACCGAACGAGAGTCGTATTCGACACTTAGATCATCTAACCACAGGATGCGCCTTACTTAAGCATTGTTTTCTGCCAAGCCAATAGACCATTTGGTCTTTCGGCTTTATAAAAAGCACTGTACGTCAGTACAGCATTTTATATGATTAAACTAGTACATTTCATTGTAGTTGACTGTACAATAAAAATTAACACACAACAGCCATTACGCGTTTGTCGATTAATAAATTTTTAAATATAATGAAATTTTATATGTCTTTGTGTTTCCCCCTTCACCCGCTATGAAAACTAGCAGAATATTTTTGTATACGGTGGTTCGCAAAGGCTAGTCCCGTGATATATGGTCTAAGATTCGACAGTATGGACGATTTTGCTTTCGTCTGTTTTTTTTTTTATATACAGCTTGCCAAATTGACGTCGCCACCAGCCTGATGGTGCACCGTGGCGCATCTAGCGATTGGGGGCCACTTCTGACAGTGGTCCTCAAGTGGTCGGCCCTGTGATGTGCCTCTTCACGCTCCGCTTGAAGAACCCGGGATTGTAAGATGAGGGAAACACGTGTGCGGGCAGCGAGTTCCAAGTTTTCATAGTTCGACAGAGGAACGATCTGTATGTCAGTTCCGGTCTAGACGACGAATTTCTTAACCGATTTTCACCAAACTTGGCACACGTGTTATTTGATTTAACATACAAATTTTGTCGAGAACTTTTTGGGGGAAAATGGGGGAAAAAAAGGGTAAAAATTTGTTGTCGATCTTGATGATTTTTGGCTGAAACATAAATATGTTTTTCCTGGGTGCTCGCGAGGTCTACCCTTCGCAGAATCACTACTATAGTTATCTAAATTTAATTACTGCCAGTTGATCTAGAAGTCGTAAAGTGCAACTGCGGTCGTAGGTTCGATTCCCACCGGAGACCAAAAATTGTGTGGCCCACAAATGTTTGTCTCAAGAGTCTTTTCTATGTATTTAAAAGTACATATATAAGTATTAATATCCGTGGTCTGATACCCATAACACAAGCAAGTTATTCCTAGCTTACTTTGGGATCAGATAGCGTTGTGTGAATATTTATTTATTAAATTTCTTTCTTTAATTTTCAGATGAAATACATAAAGAATATTCTAGAAGGTCGTATGGTCTCGTATCAAGTGACTCGCGACGTCATCCTTAACTCTAGCATGAGGCATAAGCAGAGTTGTATTAATATATTAGACTCCGTGTTTGGAAATTTTAGAGAAAAGGAATTCTATAGCGTTGAAGAACAGGTAATTATTTTAAATCTTAGATGGGTTACATTTCACTTGTGTATCTAGGTTTCACCGGCATAGCTCCCGTTCCCGTGGGAATACGGGAATAAAATATAGTCCATGTTCACCGCAAAGAGTGTAGCTTCCCAACAGTGAAAGAATTTTTCAAATTGGTCCAGTAGTTTCGGAGCCTATTCGGTGCAAACAAACAATCAAATCTTTCCTCTATTCCTCTATATTAGCATAGATAAGATGCTAAGTAAAATCACAGGGCGTTAACTAAAACAAAATAATAAGGAACAGAACGCAACCTCATGTAAGTAGGTATTTTTTTTTCAAATCTACCCTCGGCTAAGCACAAATTAACCTTTCGTATGTGGAAGGGGCAAAGAACTTGTACCCGTCGTCTGTGGCAAGTTACACAGGCCGCTGGGAGCGCGCGACTGCTTTTCGAATTTCTCAAAATTCAAGGAAAATTTATATGAATCATAATATGAACAATGACTGTTTTAGGAAGATAAATAAGTGAATAATGTTATTCATGAATATTTATTTATAAAATCATGTTTTTTTATAATATTACCGAACATTACCTGTTGCAAAACATGAACGATTTTGTCAATAAATTAGTTCACAGAATTTGGTTATTTTTTTTTTTACACATTCCTAGATAATTTTCCAATCAATTGATAAGTAAACTCTCTGGATTCCAACAATAAATCACTCCTAAAAACAGATTTCAAATATTGCAAATCGGCATTTGTCGAATTGTTTGACTGATATATATTTTTTTTAACGATGGCACTACTGAATGGTAAAATTGATGATCATAGATACAATATCAAGCAATAAAAGAACCTATTTTCAAGAGCATTAGCGTTTTATTTGCGTAAATTTAGAGCCGGTATTCTTGGGACGGATACGGGACAACACAAATGGTGGGGTATGGACGGATACGGCACAACACGGTTGAGAGGTACCAAAGCAATAGCGCAAAGTACGTAGGTAGTAATACGTAATGCAACGCAGTGACACTCTCTCAAGTACTAACACGGCAATAGACACATCAACTTTGGCGGGGGGATGGGGAAGCTTACTCGGTGGGAGGCAGGGAGTTGCTGATCTGTATGTAATACCTACTATTATATTATCTTTGGTAAAATTGTATATTTTCAGGTGACCAGTCTTCTTCAACACTGTACGGAAACCAGGATCCTTTCCATTACCCCTGGGGGGTGGGAACCGTGGGTATGAGAGAATCTCTCTACTGAGAGAGAGAGAGGAGTGACGTCATCCAACAGTATTATAGGAGTCATTTATTGAGCAAATTGTAAATTCTACCGGCCTGCATGACTTAATTAGATATTGTACAAAATGACAAATTCATTTTATTTTGTATTTTTTAAAGGCATGTATTTAATACGATATCTGTTTATTCCCTTTTTCTGAACTAAATGTTTCAAAGTTTAACCAAAAATACTGACTTGCACACTAATTATGCACACTAAATAAATCTAATTCATTATACTGATTAATAGTATTTGCAAAACTGTTTTACTGAAAGAATAACTATTATCAAAATAGTATCACTACATAGTATAAAACAAAGTCGCTTTCTCTGTCCCTATGTCCCTTTGTACGCTTAAATCTTCTAAACTACGCAACGGATTTTGTTGCGGTTTTTTTAATAGATAGAGTGATTAAAGAGGAAGGTTTATATGTATAATATAATAACATCCATTAAATAATGGAGAAATACTGTTATTTTTAAAGTTTCTAATGTGATGTCGTAAATAATTACATTTTTTCTACTTAGATTGCAAACGCAGGCGGAATCCTACGAGATTTATCAAAATAATGTACTAAGTATTGTACACATTGTAAAGGTCTACAGAAATCTCCTCGATGGCATATCTCTATCTCTTATGGATATCCCACAATAACATTTTTATGTCATTAACATTTTACGACAATTAATGGCTTATTTTCGAAGCGGTTTTAACCAATACAGCATTAATCCTTATCCTATTAAATACCGTAAAAACATTGTTTATTTAATATAGATCTATAAGGCCCTTTACAGTAGGTATATGATGTAAATAAATATTTTCTAAGATATTACAGATATAAAATAGCGGGACGTAGCGTTTGCGGCCGGCCGCACACTGGTCCGGATTTTAAAATAGGTGGACATACGATCTAAGATGTCAAATTTGTTTTGGATAGGAATTATAGTGCTAATTAACATTTAGAACTAAAACTTTTCCATAAAATGACTCATTCATGCCTAAAAAAATAATGAAAATAAAAAATGTATGGGGGAAAATTTATTTGGTTCAATTTGTCAGTTCAGTATCAAAGTATAAAGGTCTCATCTTATATTTTGATAAGCAACTATGGTCTTTAATACGACAACATAAAAAATTTCCGCGTATCCCTGCGGGTTTGGGATCCACAATGCTTTAAAGTTCACAGTTTTTCGGTACTTAGTGTATTTAGTATCAGCATTGCACCCGTGCGAAGCCGGGGCGAGTCGCTAGTATCTAACAATTCATTAGTTCAACAAAAATTTAAACACTTTTTTAAGAAAAACCATCGCCTAATTTACTTTTAGGAACATCGTTTATTCTAAGTAAAACCCCAATTTAATCATTCAACTCTACAAAATTAAATTTTATTGATCAAAAAAATAAAATTCTAACCTAACCTAACTTATTCTGTTGTAAGATTGTACAATTTAGAGTGCAAGTTAGTATTTTTGATATACAATTCGTATTTCTGTTTTACAAATCATAAATTCGATGTACGAACCACATTTTTGATCTGAATTTGATTAAAAAGGTCATCTCGTTCTGAGTAATATTTAAGTTTTTTAAGTACGACATGTTTAGTTCATCAATTGGTTTTTTTGCACACCATTTAATTTTCTGGTTTGCATTCAGTAAATTAGTGGAGTCACCTAGTGTGCAGAGAAATTAAACAGATTTAATTTTATGGACAATTCGTTCACTATCCAAGCAGTTCGATTGTGGAATGCGTTGCCAGTGAATATTCGACGTGCACAATCGCTGCACACCTTCAAGGGATTAGTCAGAAACTATTATCTACGTGTAAATGCCTGCATGTAGTCTGCTAGTAGGTCTCCTAAAATACAATATTAATAAATTCTTGTATTTATTATAATTAGGTATTAATGTAATATATATATATATATATTAACTCCCCAACCCCAAGGTTCTCTAGGTTGGCAAATCAAACAAAGTGCTCTTGTGGATATCCATGCAGACTCGCTAACCAAGTTTCGATTCACACTAATGGAATATTATAGAAGTGAAAATCACTAATTGGTTCCTTGAACTACCTTCTCTATGTTTCGAATTATCCTATTAATAATTGTCAAAATTGTTTTTTTAAGTTTAAGTGTAGGTACCTACCTAGTTTAATATAGCATGCTGTATTTACCTAATATATATATATATATATATATTGTTATTGTAGTGTAAGCTATATATGTATAGGTTAAGTAATATTATAAATGTTTAATATATTATTATTTGTAATCTTCAGTAATGTACACCAAACTGCCCTAATAAAATTCACACCCTACAATCTCCATAAAAAAGGTTGCCTGTAAGAGATTGCGTTGAGCGATAAGGCCGCCAATTGTTATGCCAATAAGTGTAATTTTAACTGTTTTGTTCAAATGTTATTCCTGGTGTACAATAAAGAGTTTTTTACTTTTACTTTTACTTTACTTTTTCACCCGCGTATCTACCTATCTATCTATCTATTTCTGAATCGCGCTGTTAAGATTCTCCGCAGGACAATGACCTGTGCTTGTGAATTGTAATTCTTCGATAGTTTCAGCAGTACCTAGAGCTCATCGGGGAACAACGTCCTACTTGGATTTGTTACTCTGGACTCTTCGGGAACCGCCACTATTTTTTTTTTTTGGATAGAAGTCCATCTGATATGCAAAGTTGGACCTATTCATTATCTTGTTCCTGTATACAATACACGGTGTTTCTTTTAGGGTGTCAAGCCGCCACTAGCTGGTAGCAGGGTTCCATACCTATCGATTTAACCCCCATGTATGTTCTACAATTTTTTGTAGTTTTCGAGATATAATGTTCTGCATAATTCCCTATTTTTTTATTATCGATTAAAATTTTTACATCTTGTATCAAAGTTAGGAAGGAGATTATTTTGTCCATAATACTGCAATCAATAGGCATTATAATAATAATAAAAAAATGTCAAAAAAAAGTCGAACCAAAAGAAGTTGTAATTATTTAAAGCCACGTGGAAAAATAACGAAAAAAAATTATATCTCGAAAACTACAAAAAATCGTAGAACATACATGGGGGTTAAATCGATAGGTATGGAACCCTGCTACCAGCTAGTGGCGGCTTGACACCATGGTGTTATCATTTAGAACTGAGCATTGAATTATAATGTAACCAACTTACGTAGGTTCTCAACGTTGCAGTTACATTGAGACTTGTCATGATATTTAATTTCGTTTCATTATAACGTAAGAGTTTCCAGAAACACGTGGTAGTTGGCGCTGTACGCAATATTAAAAAATCTAATATTTTAGTTAAAAATTCACAACTAGATGGCGCTGTGCCTTTTTTAAATCGCGGTATGGTTTCGTTACATAGGGTCATATAAGTAAGACTACTTTTCTGCCAAGGTAGTTTATTATAATTTTTTACGATCTTAAAACTAATTTTTCTAAAAGATTCAAGTTTATTTAAATATATTTGTTTACACTCGATTTTTATTTCATGGCCACGCAGTTAGAAAGTTTCTTGTAATAGCTGCTTGGCACCGCTGGTGTCGTCACTTAGTCGAGTGACGTCTCTATCTCATAATCATAATATACAAATGTACTCTGTGCTTGACACCCTAAAAGAAACACCCAGTATTGTTACTTTATACTTCACTAATAAACGCCGTCTACGCCGCCGACAACTACCCCTCACCCCGACATTGTTTTATATTATTTTAACATGATGTTCATAATCGAGAGAAACAAGTTTTACCTTAAATTATACGTTTAGGACTAAACTTATAATATCGTTAAAATAGGAACAAATATTGACTCAGTCGATAAAATCACTGAGTATCATGTTTTTTTTTTGTTTTTTACGTGTATAAATCATGAACGTCATGATGGCGGGACCCCGCCAGATTTTGTGAATATCATGCAATAAGGATTTAATACACTTTCTCTGCTATTTCATACTTTCATAGTAAAATTCTACACCCATAAAATTACTAAATATCCTACAAAAAAAGTGGTCCCGCTATTTTGACGTCATAATGGCGGGACCACTATTAAATTAAAGAAAAAACATGACGTGATCTTAAACTAACCAAACCAAATTTTAATACGATATAGTACAACTACTTAAGAATCATTGTTATACTTATAAAACTGTAATTTCAATAGAAAACACGTTTATTATGTTTACATTAGGAAAGCGCCTAAAGAAAAAGTATCAAAGCCAATTAACATAAGTATTATGTTTTGCTCTTGCAATTTGTACAGGCGTTTTGTTTCTTACGGATTTATTTTGGAATGGTTAGTTTTCTATAGAAATTGCAGTTTTATAAGTATAACAATGATTGTTAAGTAGTTGTACTAAATCGTATTCAAATTTGGTGAGGTTAGTTTTAAGATCACGTCATGTTTTTTCTTTAATTTAATAGTGGTCCCGCCATTATGACGTCAAAATAGCGGGACCACTTTCTTTGTAGGATATTTAGTAATTTTATGGGTTTAGAATTTTACTATGAAAGTATGAAATAGTAGAGAAAGTGTATTAAATCCTTATTGCATGATATTCACAAAATCTGGCGGGGTCCCGCCATCATGACGTTCATTAGAAATCCTACATGGATGCTATGCCGGACTCCTACCAACTAAAACCACACAATGCCCTACATATGTCTACGGCCGGAGTCCCGGGTAAGCCCTCAGAAGGATGTCCCAGAGCTCTCGTCAGACTTTGGCGAACACTTCAACCTCGCCTATGGGGCACTGATTATCATGTATTAAAATATTTTGACATAAATATTAAATACATTTTTAATCTCTGCATTTGTATGAATCTAACTCCCGGCGCATTTTATCGCGTTTTACCCTTTGGGTACGGAACCCTGACAATCCCTGCGCACTTCAGTATGACAGGTTAACTGGTTAGCTATTCCATTAGTACTTTTTAGGGTCCCGCGACCAAAGGATAAGAACGGGACGATATTACTGAGACTTTGCTGTCCGTCTGTCACCGGTATTACATTGCTCTCGATAGATGGCGTTGTACTGAAATCTGAACCGCGGTATGGTTTCGTTACAGGCTATCTTACGAATATTGTATGTACTCACTTTTTCAGTACATCTACTTATTAAGTTTCAAACAATTTTTGAGGGGTACATCTCAGTGTGTTACCTAATATTGGTTGGCTTATCGATGCCTTTCTTTCTCAACCTCGTAGTTCAAAATATGCCATTTTTCAGGAGATCAAAATAACTCAGTTTTTTTGTATACTTTGTAGTTGTACAAGAAATGATGCTCGCGGCTTCGCTCGCGTAAAATTTGGTAAGTACCCGTTCCCGCTTCCCGTGGGAACATAACTGCCTATGTTTACCGGGAAGCTACACTCTTCCCGGTAAACATAGGCTATATTTTATTCCCGCATTCCCACGGGAACGGGAGCTACGCGGGTAAAACCGAGTGACTTCCTCTAGTAGTCTAGTATCATTGGAAGTTACAAATTTTGTACACGACTGTTTATTTATTTATTTATTTATTTATTTATTTATTTATTCATTAACAATGGTACATTGTGATTGAAAAAAATAAAAATACACACAACGAAAAATAACAACATAATATATCACTAATAAAAAAGTTTAAAGATGATGAGATGAGACTAATCGTGCCATAAACATTATACATAATTTTCAAAGTCTCATATTAGCAATATTAAATAGTTCAACATGCAAAGTAAAACAAACAATAGAATAAAACACTCGAAATCATCATAAAAATTAAAAATCAAACTATTATACTTAATGTCTGCTAACATTTAATACACCCAATGTCAATATTTTAGGTAGAATTAAATTATTATTATAAAAACAATGTCAGAATATTTTTGCAATTTCATCCATGTCAAATGTATTTGTTTAATTAATTAATTCATTTCATTAAGAATGTCAAGTTGTGTTAAAATTATTGTATCCTTAGTCACTAAAGTTACAACATTTATTCCAAATTTACAATTACAATAGTGGTTTTCCCTAGCGGAGCATTTTAATTAATTGCCTCCCTATCGTCTGGTATAAATATATCTACATTTAAGTCCTATTTGTGAATTCTTTAAGAGAATAAAAACACTCTTGAATTAAATAAGTCCTCAGTGTAGTCTTAAGGGCCGAATGCCAGAGCGCATTAGGTATTTTTTCCACCTCACCTCACCGCGGGCGATACCCCCGTAGCATGCGATCGACATGAACTCATTTGACCCCAAGCACTTTGTTTGGTCGTTGCCAGTTGGTGCAATTGGACGTTGACAGTTGGTGTAGCGTGTATTTCATGCCGCACTTTTTGTACCACCAAATAAATTACAACAGAAGTATAAGTTTATCAAACCTTTATAAGACATTTTATTAAGTAAGTGCCTGTTAGCAGGTATATTCAAAATGGGGTTGTAAGAAACCTTTCCTTATTTTTAACCGACTTCAAAAAAGGAGGAGGTTCTACATTCGTCTGTATGTTTTTATGTATGTTCACTGATATTTCCGTCAATTATAGACGGATTTAATTCTTTTTTCTTTTCTTGAATAGGGTTTACTTCTGAGGTAGTCCCATTTTTACCAGGTCAGGATCTGATGATGGGATCCAGGAGAAATCGAGGGCAACCACCGAAAATTGTAGGGACAACTAGTGCGTTCGGTAACTTTTTAATGAAGTGCTTTACAGTGGGCGCACACTAGGCGACAGTCGCGGCGACATGTCGCCGTGACAAGACGCCTAGTGTGCGCCCACTGTTAATGTACTACAATTTAATGAAGGTCAGGAGTCGATCTGATGATGGAACCGAAAGACAGTCGAGGGAATTATTTAACGATTAACAGCACGTACCTTGTGTTTGGGCTTGATTGATTTGTATTGATAAGAACTTTACACCTAGATAGATATACTTTTCGGTCCACCCGTCGTCACTTAAAATGATGATCAAAAAATTTTTAGTAATTAATAGAACTGACTTCAAAAAAATCCTGAAAAATAAAATTTACATAGCACAAAGTAATAATATGTATTTTGATTTATCAGATTGTATTCAATATGATATTGAAGTTGGTGCCATTAATAATACCTACCTCAACCAATGGGTTTACTTGGCGCCGACTTCAATATGATATTGAATAAAATATGAAAAATCAAAATACATTTATCTTTGTGGCAAGTAAATTTAATTTTTCAGGATTTGTTTGAAGTCGGTTCTATTTTTTACTACTTTTTTTTATCATCATTTTAATTGTGAGACGAGCCGAGAAAAGATACCTAATAAGAAAAAATCCGTCAATAATTTATGAAATCAATTCGAGCAGTCTTCGAAGAGGTAAGCATAGGTATTACATAAGTAGCAAAAAATAATAGAATGCATCTTGTGAGTAAAATAATGCGTTTATTTATTTTACATTATAATATGAATAAGACAAGTAACACGCACGCCGCATGTCAGCTTAGACCTGTGTTACAAAATACAACCAATGATAGATGGCGCTTACACCAACATAGTCAATTTGAAGTCAATTTTAAGTCTATTTGAAGACCCTACCCCTCGTTAATATTTGTGCAAAATTTTAATCAAAAATATTGAGTACTTTTCGAGATCCTTCCGGACAAAGCAAAATTAACAGACAAACAGACGACAAACAGACAAATAAATTCTAACTACATTTTCGACTTCGGTATCCTGTGTAGAACCCCCCGCGAGTATTTTTTAAATATGTTTAATGTACAGTTTTGACTTTAGATCTTTTTATTATATGTATATAGACTAGGAACTTAGGTTGCCTAGAAAGTTTTCAAAAACCTATTCTTAGTCTCCCGCAGGCTGGATCCAGCAGGTGGCCCCTTCCGAGGTCCGTGGAAGCACAAGGGATATAAACCCTTGTTTGCAAAAATAAAGGATTGAATTGAGTACTTAAACCAGAAAAATAATAAATATTTACGGGGGACTTCCATACAACAAACGTGATTTTTTTTGCCTTTTTTATTAATAACGGCAACAAGTACACACTTGAAATGAACGCCGCAGACGTGTCTTCGCCCAAGACTATCGGTCTCCATAACCAGGGGCCTGAAGACGGTGAGGGGGCTGCTCACCGTCCTTACAGAAGCAGGCCCATGACGGCAGCGTGACGTGAGGGATTTATGCATACCCTCTTCACAAGCGGGATCACATCCGAAACACCCAAAGACGCAGGATTGCACCCGAACCTACCCCTAGGCGAGGCCGCAGTGGCGGCCGTGGGTCTGTTGGGAGTCCTAGGACATCCTTCCGAGGGCTTACCCTGGGCTCCCAACCATAGGCTGTTGAGCGTAACGTGAGGTTTTTAGTTGGTAGGAGTCCGGCATAGCATCCATGAGGATTTTCTCTCACGTTAAAAAGAAAAAAAAAAGGGTTTATAACCCTTGCTTACAAAAAATAAAGCTGTTACAAAGTTTAATGAAAAAGGTACATGTCCTCAAAGTCTCGCTCTCGTATGTCAATTCGGTGAATCAGCTTATTGATAGAAATATTGGCATGCAAAATTCAATATTTGTTGTCATGGCGGCAACAGAAACACATTATCTGTGAAAATTTCAGATCTCTAGCTATGCCCATTCATGAGCTACAGCCTCGTGAAGGAAAGACAGAAAGATAGACAGACGGACAGACAAACAGACAGACTGACCGACAGACAGACTGACCGATAGACAGACAGACGGACAGCGAAGTCTCATGAATAGGGTCCCGTTTTTTTACCTTTGGGTACCTACGGAACCCTAAAAATTATCCACTTTTTCATACATTCATATTATGTACTAAGAAAGTAACGATTATTACACTCAAAATTAAAGTATGAAAGTACCTACGAGTACTAGGTACTTACGATTCACGTGTATCTTTTTTTGCAAATGAACCACCGTTCAATCTCGGAATCGATGAGCTGAAAAAAAAGACTTTGAGGGCACACTACAACGAAACGGCTAGACTACAACGAAAAATAAAACTACACGTTTATTCTTTTATGTCGGTAGTGGGTAGGTACTACTGTTATAATTTATACAGTGTAGCAATAACAACGTGAATCTACTATTATACTCTAAGCGTCAAACATTATATTATTTACTACCCGTTCGCGCTAAGGTTGCCGCTGGCGGACAGGGTGGTGTACAGGCGTAGTATGGGAGGCGAAAGGCAAACTTAGAGCGAACGGGCAATACGTTGATTGTTCAGGCATAGTAAAAAGAGAATATTTTATACCTAGTAGTTACTGTGGTTTAGGTAAATACTATCCCTCTTCTTACCGTAAGGTCCCAAGCAACTTTGGGGCACCGAGTTCATTTCTCACAGTCATTCATTACCAAAAACAGCCGTGGCCAAGTAAGTTAGATACTTACTTGGCCTTTGCTAAATGACACCTACCTGTACCTACGTAGAAGAGGACTGGAATGGGAGATCTCTAAGCCTATATGAGCACGTTTAGCTACTGTACTGCCTCCTCAGCAGGTAGCAAAATAATGGCAGCTGTTGGCTTCAGTCGCTTCGCTCAGCATCAACCTTATAATTTCATCATGCCCGTCAGTGAATTATTTGGTTGTGTATTTTTATAAATATAATAAAGATAAAACAATACTTGTAGGAACTTACCATACTTGCCGTCGTAGTAGCCGCAATTGACATCTGGGCATTTTATTTCTCTTGACTTTTTTTTACCCATATTCACTGAGTACCTAGTCACTAATCACTATATTACACGATATTTATTTATTTATACACAATAACGTACTTATCCTAATATTTAAAAATAAAAACAAAATAATATTTACAGATTTCTGCAACTACTTCTAATTAAAACGATCGATTCGCGCAAACATAGCGGGTCACGGATGACAGAGCGACACAGGTCCTACCCAGAACAGCCCTGTCAGGCGTATGAAGTGATTGAAGTGTACGCTAAATGCCTAATTGTTCTAGATTCTACACTTTTTATCATTGTTTTAAAATCTGAGGTGTTTAAAAAATAAATAATAGCATGAATATTGTTCATAAGATCAATATCTTTAATATAGACATGTGTTTATATAAAATAAACAAGTATATTTTGAGCAATAACAACTTTCATCTTTAAAATTTTTGCACATTTCCAGTTTTTCGAGAACGATTTTTATCATATAAAGTTTTATTAATCGTGTTTTAAAAATTAAAGGAAGCAAGAGCATCTATTAAACTATAGTAATACATTTTTATCAGATCAAATCAAAGAATATTTCCTAGTATAAAGATCGCTTCAAAATGGGTCGATTTTGGTCGATTTCGGAAATACTAGCCTTAAAGTCAATTTTGTAAATTGACTCTTATTTCTAAAGGAAGTTTATTAAAGAATTTAATTGAGTTGTACAACGTGCTATGTTTAACCACTTCCAGGGTAGGAGCAATTTGGGATGATAAATCTTTCCTTCGAGTACTTTCTCGTAACAACCTTTCCTCATCATTCTCATAACTGTGAATATCTTTGGCAAATTGAGTGAGCAATACTATGACATACAAACACGGCACCGTCAAGATCCCCAGTTCCTTGAAATGTTGCTTACACAACTCTTGCTGGTGAATACGGACCATTGTTCTTATAGCTCTTTTCTGGGCTACAAAGGCTTTCTGAATGTTATAATCATAACTGCCTCCCCAAAAAAGAATACTATATCTAAGCCTAGCTTCAACTAAAGCAAAGTAGACACTTCTAAGTTGATCTCTACTCACTACATCACGCACACTTCTTAAGATGTAGCACGCAGAGTGTATGCTCGCTTCTACATTCAACAACTCACACTTCCAGTTTAAGAGTGTATCCACATGTACTCCCAAAAATCTAACTACATCCACCATTTCTACTTTGTCACCATTTAAAGTACAATGCAGTCTATCAGAATTTCTACTAGTGGATTTGAATAAAATTATATTGGACTTATGGTTGTTGATTCCAAGGCAGTTATGCGAAAACCACTGGTGAAACCCATCCAAAACCAAATTCATTCTCTGATTCAGACTACAGATATCATTTGCTGAGAGCGTTTGTATCATCCGCGAAAACAGTCAAATTTACCTCATCAGTTGCTACACCTACGATATTTTGTATAAGGTCATTGATGAAAATAATGAAAAAAATGGGTCCGAGTGTAGAACCTTGTGGCACACCTGCTTTAATTTTACAAAGCTTTGATTTAACAGTTTTCTCACATTTTGTTGTAAAAGACCCTGCTCTCTCACTGCTTTCGTGCTTAATTTCAACGAACATATACCTGTTTTGTAAGTAGGAAGTAAACAGTTTTTTTATTTGACCTCTTATGCCGTAATGTTCTAATTTTTCAATTAAGAGGTCGTGATTTACCGCATCAAATGCGGAACTAAGGTCCAAAAAGATCCCTGCCATCTTTTGTTTGTTGTTTAATTTCATTATTACGTCATTTATTAAAGTTTTTATAGCATCCCGCGTTCCCACATTCCTCAAATAACCAAACTGTCACAAGTTTATAATGCGATTCCTACCTAAATGCCCGAGCAAACGACTCTTTATTAAAACTTCGAATATCTTCGATTTGGTTGGTAACAATGAAATTGGCCTGTACTTATTTGGGTCACGCTTTGAGCCTTTTTTATGTACGGGTATAATTCTGGCAATTTTAAATTGGTCAGGGAAAATGGCATCCTTAATACACCCATTGTCAAAAATTGCTAACGGTTCCGCTAGTATATCTATGATATCCTTAATTATAGTTATGGGCACATCATCATATCCACAAGACATCTTGCTCTTCATCCTCCCAACCACTTCGACAACCTCCCTAGAACTCACCCAATCCATATTCATGTCATTTACTACTCTATTTGTGTTTTCTTTTAGCAAGTTTAAAGCCTTGCCATGGTGAAAGTTACTGGGTTTAAACTCCTTATCGAAGCACTTGCTAAAGAGATGAACAATCTCAAAAGGATTAGAAGTAATAGAACCATTAGTCATTATAGAATAATCATAGTTATCCTTAGCCTTTTTGTTCCTGTGCCGGTTCACTATGCTCCAGATATCCTTAGAGATATTATCAGATTTAGCCAGTGCAGACTGGACTGCAAGTCTTTTTGCATTTCTAACCACTCTTCTATATATATTTAAGTATTTATTTCTATATGTTGAAACGCTTTGAGCTTTCAGGAAGAGAGAGAGATGAATAAAAAAATAATATCGAAATTTAAAATGCTGGTTTATTGAAAATTAAACTCGGGGTCGTGGTTCGTGGTCGGGTAGCAAGGTTTTTAGCGATTCCCGAAGGTCCCTCAGGGTTCGACTTATCTTGTGTTGGTCTTCTTGATGTGCTGCAGTCTGCGACGTAGCCGTGCCATCCACAACTTCGGCTGGCACGGTGTTCTCAAACCGGAGAGTAATTTATATCCGCAACCCGTAGGGTGGATCTCTGGATCCCGTAGGGTGGACTTCTGCAGCCCGTGGGGTGGACTTCTGCAGCCCGTAGGGTGGACGTACCTTCTTGGAACCCGAAGGGTGGACCCTGGAATGTTCCAGATGACGGGTTAGCTGGAACCCTTTTTCCCGCCCATTGCTAAGACAGCCGATCCCTGTTAGCATTTCAGGAGTCGGGTGCCTTACAATGTTTGCTTGTATTCTACTTTCACAGAGACATTTTTTCACACCCCTGTAATCTACCCTCCCATAACAGGGTTGACCAACAGCCGTTAATTTTCACTGTTTTAAAATCTAGATTACATTATAATTAATTTAACTCACCCAATGATGGGGTTATTGACGCTTGCAGCTAAATCACTGATCACTTTGGGAGTACCTACTTCGCTCCCTGTAATATTTCTTTACTTTGATTAGATCTATATTCTGATACACATACGCCTTCGCGACGAGTTTATTTAAATTTTTCTAGTAATGGTCCTTGAAATTCGCGCGCGGTTGTTTTTATATGTTTGTACAGCGCCTCTAGCGGCACCACTCGAAACTACTCAATCGTCAAGACCGCATTTTTAAATACAAATCAAGGCTTCCGTCGTTGCGACACTTACTCGGTAGATGGCGCTTCCATATGTTGACCCAAATTCTAATTCAAGTCACCTAATATTAATTAATATTTGCACCCGTTGTTCCACAACGTTACATACTCCCCCTCCCCGGTGAGCGTTTGACGTACGATAACACGTCAAATGCTGCGTTCGTCCTCGAACGCCCCTAACTTAAGACCTACTACTCGTCTATGTGTGTGTGTATGTTAGTGTGCTGTGTGAATGAGGTGATGCTGGGTGTAGCGAAGAGTCGGCCTTAACCTTAATGAAACCAACTCGCAGGATGTATTTAGGTGATTCTAAAAGATCTTGTGGGACAGAAAGAGAAAAGACGTATTTGAGGCTTTGGGTTGAAGGTTCAGGTAATACGCACCGCCTGAAAGTGGGGTGTGTATAATAAGGCTTTTTGCTGAAGGCTGGGATTTATACAACCGTCCCAGAGAAGAACATCCTACTAGGGCTAGTGTAGCACTTCCGAATCATAGGATGGACTATCCCCCAGGGCAAGCCTCTAGCTTCCGAGTGGTAGGAGTAGCCATGTGACGAAAATAAACATAAAGGTGACTTACCCCTACGACTGTTAGGGCAAGACAAATGCTGCCAAATAACAGTACACCATATATCTGTTCGGGTAAGACTCATGCTTCCTCGTAACAGTAATAACCCTACACCATAAATCTGTTCGGGTAAGCTTCATGCTTCCTCGTAACAGTAACCTACAACATAATTCTGTTAGGGCAAGACCATGCTGCCAACTAACAGTTAACGACGAACTCTGTTAGGGATAGACTCATGCTTCCAACTAACAGTAACTCCCAACTAAACCAAGAAACAGAAAAGTGATAGAAATAATTTACTCGCAGAATCCTCCGTGATGCTAATTAACCCCTATGTCCCCATGACGAACACGGCATGTGTTTGTCACGTTGTTATATGTAGTTATTTGTAAGTCGTGTGTAGTGTGTAGTGTCCCTAACTAATTACTAGGCTATTTAGCCCTTTAACAAAATAAAATAAAAACCAAGTGCTTATTCGCAATCTTAGTAGCAATAACAAAAGCTAAGTGCTTATTCGCAACTTTAGTAGAAGAATGTTGACTATGACTATTATGTCAACCCTAATAAATAACGAAGATAAATGATCTTTGGCCATTATGCCAAATATCTAAAAAAAATATAGTACCCTTGTGTGCCACCATGGTAGTGTAAAATGTATGTGCGTGCTTAAATAAATAATATGTATGTATGTACGTATGAAATCTCCCTTGTGTAAGTTCTGTTTTGTTTGCGCGTAAGATGTTGACGTAATCATGTTGATGTAAACGTGTTATTTATCGTTGCATCTAAGGCCAGTGTCACACTATATTCCATGCTATATTAACCCGTCAGCTTTGGTCGGGGACAAAACTTAGGACATTTGTGTCACTTTCTATAATCACGAATGTGACTCGCCTGTAGCTAGTTTGCCTCCTACTTCCGCCTTTGGGAGTCACACACCATGAAATGAAAGTGTCACTATGTAAACAAACAAAAAAAAACTGCTTATGAAGTGTTTGGAATTGTGTGTGAAGATAATTGTGATGAATATGTGATGACCATCTACTACCTAATTATTATGTAAGTGTAATTGTGAAACTTCCGTATGATAATGTGTATGCGTGTAACATGACCCGAAATGTGGTACCTATATGCCACCTAAGTATTAATATTATATTACTGTGTGCTAACACCCTTATATTTTCCAAAAAAATAATTATCAAAAACACTATTGTGTAACTGTACTGATGTACTATATAAACTATTAGCAAACACGTCTTAGCGCAGTGTGTTACGGCCTTTACCGTTATCTGCATTCGTACACACATCGTTGAGGAATGTTTATGTTATTCGTCTCACCAATGCAATGGACGATACCGAATGTTGTTTTATGTCTTTGACGTGCCAACTTCCTAGGTTTGTTCCTGTCATATCTTCCAGGATATAGACCAAATTTGATAGCTTTTCCTTGACCCTACATTTGATAAATTTGGGGGCCAGTTTTTTAGAGAAGTATGCGTCTTTATCACTTTGGAAATAGCATTTTTCCACACTATGTCGCCTACTTCGAATTGTGCGTGTCTGTGTCTCGTGTTGTAATGGTGTGCGTACTTTAGATGGCTACGCCAGAGGTTCTCTTGTACTGTGTTGAACACCTCTGCGAGATATCCTAGGTTCTCTGCGTATATGTTTCTAGGCAATAGGTTAAGTTCACTTGGGTCATCATTTTGTAAGTAATGTGACCCGCATGTTACCAATTCCCTACCATGAACCAAATATGCTGGTGTGTAACCGGTGGACGCGTTGATCGAGTTGTTGATCGCAAATTGGATTTTTGGGATATGTATATCCCATGATCGATGGTCATTATCGGTAAAGATTGATATGGCTGTCATTATAGTTTTATTGTACCGTTCTACGGTATTTACTTGGGGTGTGTATTTAGGTGTGAAGTTGATGTTGGGAATTTTATATTTCGTAAATAATGTGTTCAACTCTTTGCTTATGAATTGGACACCGTTATCCATTAATACCGTTTGTGGTATGCCATTTACCATGAAAACACTGTCCTCTAGTATTTTGGCTATTGGTTCTGCGGTAGCTCTGCGCAGTGGCAATATTAAACAGTATTTAGAGAAACAACACGTGACGACGAGAATGTATACGTGTTGTTTTTTAGAGACCGGTAAGGGTCCTACTAGATCAGTCGAAATTGTCTGAAACGGGCGAGAGCATTGTTTGGGACGGCCTATCTTACCTATGGATGCTTGAGTGTCATGTTTGTGTGCTTTGCACTTTTCACAAGATGACACATAGCTTACCGTGTCCTTATATAGCCCCGGCCAGTAATACCGTAACTTTATTTTATGGTATGTTTTAAAAATACCGAAGTGTCCGGCTGTGGGTGAGTCATGGTTTTCTCGAAATACTGCGTTTCTCGCTTCGGGTACTACCGTTTTCCACTCGAACTCATTGTTTACAAAGTCTTTTATGTCAGTTCGTCTGTATAGTACGTCGTTCTCTATTTTGAAGTTGGGGTATGCCTGCGGTAAGCTAGTCACGCCGTTGCATATTTTAATGAACCATTCGTCCTTGCTGTCGGTGACTTTGCATTGTTTCGTGGATATGGTAGATACTGGTACAGCTCGTGACAATGCGTCTGGTATTATGTTGTCTTTGCCCTTCCTGTGCTTTAACTCGAAGTTGAAGCAGCTAAGCCGTATGCCCCAACGAGCTAACCGGCCGGTTGGATTGTTTAATGATATGAACCATTTTAGTTCCGAATGGTCAGTATACACCGTGAATTTGTGACCATTGTCTAGGTAGCATCTCCAATGTTCTAATGCGGCTATCACCGCCAAGCATTCTCGTTCTGTTACACTATAATTCTTTTCCGGCCCGCTCAGTGACCGACTCATATATGCTATTGGGTGTTCTACTCCCTCGTGTAGTTGTGTTAACATGGCACCAATGCCAAAGTTGCTTGCGTCTGTATGTACCTGAAATGGTTCATCGTATTTTGGACATTTTAGTACCGGGCTTTTTATTAAATGTGCTTTTAATTCCATGAACGCCCTTTCCGCCTCTGTGTTCCAATGAAAAGCCGGGGCTCCTTTCTTTGTTGTGGTCAGTTTGTTAAGAGGTGCAGCAATCGTACTGAAGTTGGGTATAAACCGTCTGTACCATGACGCAGTGCCTACGAACCTCTTAACGTCCTTCTTTGTTGTTGGTACCGGGAATTTCAGGATTGAGTTGACTTTCTCCGGATCTGTTCTGAGACCCAGACCATCCACGATGTACCCCAGGAACTTTAGCCTGTCTTTGAAGAAGTTAGATTTTTCTAGATTGATGGTTAGATTTGCCCTTTTTAATATTTGTTGAACTCTTGAAATGAGTGACACATGTTCTTCGAATGTAGATGACGCTATCACTATGTCATCTATGTAACAGAACACCTTGTTTTGAAACTGTGGCCCAAATAGATTGTCCATTAGTCTTTGTTGTGAGCTGCTTGAGTTGCTTAGTCCAAATGGTAAAACCTTGTAACGGTATGCTCCTCGTCCTGGGATGAAGAAGGCTGTTTTTTCCCGGTCTTTTGGTGCTAAAGGAATCTGCCAGAAGGCTTTGGAGAGATCCAGTGTTGTTAGATATTTCACTTCTCTCAAGTTGTCTAATATCTCTGATATGTATGGCAGGCTGTATGCGTCCTTTTTTGTGACTGCATTGAGCTTGCGACTGTCCAGGCAGAAACGGGGCTTGCCGTCTTTTTTATTCACGATTAGTACGGGGCTTGACCATGGGCTCTGACTAGGCTCGATGACGTCAGCCTTTAGCATCTCGTCTATTTGTTCTTATACTATTCGTGTTTTTTCAGGGGACATTCTATAGGTTCGTTGTTTGATTGGCTTGCTGTCTCCCGTATCTATGGTGTGTTCTATTAGATGTGTTCTGCCTAGCCCTACTTTCTCATATGATATTTCGGCACATTTGGATATCATTTTTTCTGCTATTAAGCGTTGTTGTTGCGTGAGACTACGCCAGTCATACAGTTTGTTTTGCTCTTCGGATATTAATGACAATTTAGGGTCATCGTCCACTAATATGGGTATATGTCCGAAGTACTTGGGGCATAGGTCAAATCTGAGCCAGAAATCTATACCTAAAATTAGGTTAGTGGTTATGTTAGGCACTATATACGCCGTAATTATGTGAGTTTTATTTTCGAATTTGATGGGTAAATGTACCTTTCCTTGTACTACGGTTATGTGTCCGCCGGCCGCTGTAACCGTTGTAGTTATGTCTTCCTCTATCTTATATCCTATATTTTGTAACACTCGGTGTGAGTTGTTACCTAAAATTGTGATTGCGGCTCCTGTGTCCAACAATCCATATGCTTCTAACTGTGGGTTTGACATAATTGTTATTTTGGCGTAAGGCCTGGGGTCATTTGTAGGTAATGGGGAGAGTATAGAAGATTCCTTCTGAACTGTAAGTTCGTTTTCTTGATTTTGAAGGGCTTTCTCAGCGACCCCGTCTTGCTGATTCAGACTTCCATATCTCCCTCTTAGTTTTCCGAATTATTACGGCGCCCTTGAGTGGCTGATTTATGGAAATTGTGATTGAAGTTTTTGTTGTGGTATGTGTATCTGTGTGCCTGATCTGGTTGTACATTACACGATGTGCATTCTGTAGCCCTTACTCCTTTTCTTCCACATTTGTAACAATATGGCTCATTACTATTTCGACATGCCATAGTCGAGTGGTATCTGGAACCACACTTCGTACATGGCCGTGTGTCGTCCGATGTTGTCGCCGCCACAGTGTTTTGCGATCTGAAGTTACGACTGTCGCGGTTGTAACCTGCGCTGTAAGCGTTATTGTTCCCGTAGGTATTGGTTGCAATTCTGCTGCTTGGGAAGTTACTGCCGTTTCTGTTGAAGTTGTTGTAACTTTGCCTTGTAGATGTTGAGGTCTTGCTCGCAGTCTTCCTGTTTGTGAATGCGAATTCCGCTGCTACCATCCCTTCAGATGCTGTTGGAGGCTCTGTAAAGAACGCTCTGCGTGCCACCATGTCTTCATGTTTTCTGCATATGTTCTTTAAATGTTCCAATGAGACTATGTCTCCATTGGTTGCTAGGATGGTGTCGTAGACGGGTCTGATGTTGTTTAAGATAATGTGTAGCTTTTCCGTTTCAGACACCTTGTTGCTTAGTCGAGCAAACATTCCATCCATAATGGCCAGGTACACTACTATGCCTTCTCCGTTTCCTTGAGTGCGTTGTCGAATCTCCTGCCATAGCCGGTTTTCGTAGTTGCTGACTCCGAAATCCTGTATTAGCGCATTCGTTAGATCTTGCCAGCACGCAAATTTATCGCGATTACTGCGGTACCAATGCCTAGCTTTGCCTGTGAATAGTTCAGAGGCTGCTGTTAACAATCTCTTGTCGTCAATTTCTCGGGCTTGTTTAAAATCTTCCACCCGTTCAATGAAAGAGTGTACCTGCGAATTTCCGTCGTATTTGAATTTGGAAAGTTCCGTAAGAGAGCATCGCTCATATTTTACGGGAAAACTTAGAAAGTGACTCTCTTTCCGGTTGTTGCTATTTGCTTTCTCTTTCATGTCCGCTAGGGTGTCTGCCTCCTGCGCTTCATTGGTAGGGGCAGCAATGCTCTCGTCCGCATCATCAAATTCGCTGGTGTTTGATGCATGCGAATAACTTTCGGATATGGCTTTCAATCTCTTGTATGTAGTTTTGAAAGTGAGTTGAAAGTCGTCGTATCTTTCCTTTAGATCTGATTCCTCTGGGGGAATGATTCTAGCGAACCTAGACTCCATGTGAGCACATAAGGCTTTGGAGCTAGCCAATAATGACAGTTTGTACTTGTCCTGAAGGGACGCCACGTTCTTCTCCAACACGGCCAGCGAGGAATACAACCCTACTAAGTCTTCCTCCAAATCCAAAGGGGAGACCTGTAAGTCCTCTTCGTCCGTGGTTATCTTTAATTTTTTAATTTGTTGCCTGAGGGCTGCCCCCGTTAAACCAGGTTCCTCTCCCCGGATCTTAACTTCATATGCAAGTTCCGCCTTTGGAAGTGAAGTGAAATTTGATTTGAATGCCATTGTAATGACTAACTCAATTACTATTACCGGGAATCTTTAGTGATGATGATTATTTTCCAATGTATAGTGTGTTTATTGCTACTTTAGTTGTATCCAATGAATTGTGAAAACTTTCGTATCAATATGTGTATAACTGTAATGTGTGCTGAACTGTGGTGCCTACTGTGCCACCTGCGTAGTGAAATCCACAACTGGTGTAAGACCCCTTTAATTTGTTAATCCGTTTGTTTATTTTATGTGAAAAGTTAATTTCATGTAAACAACGAATGTTCGCTATATTCGCTAACGAATTCTGTTGTAGTGAACGACGGCCCTTATCGTTGTCTGTTTACGTACTTGAATGTTGGCAGAATGTGTCTATTTTTCGACCCACCCGCGGAATAACGAAAATAAATTTGTTCTTTTTAGGGTTTGTTGAACCGAATTATAAATTGAACCTTTATAAACTTAGTATTTGCTTTAGTAAATACTTAAGTTTGGAAATATTACCTTTTAGGGTTCATTCACTCAAATAATAAATTGGACCCTTCTAGATATTACTTGTCTGTCTGTCTGTCTGTGTTTACATGTAATCTAATCCGAAGTAGTAAGTAGTGAAAGTGAGGTGTGTGATGATGGGTTGATGAAGTTAGCTAAATGTTTGACCGTTTTAATCGATTCATGCAATTTTTGACGTTAATATTATTTTTATTAAAATGTAACTGTTCCCACGAACGTACTAAGAGTTAATTGTATATTAACTCGTACCAACTAAAAATTTTTTTTTTAAATCGTTCCTTACTACTACGGAACCCTTAATTATTACGAACTGTGTCAAAGACGATTCGCACTTGGACGGTTCTTGAAATGAACTATATAGTAGTAACTTTTATGTAAATTGTTCCTTACCACTACGGAACCCTTGAATATTTCGAATTGTTTGAAAAACCGATTCGTACTTGGACGCTTCTGGAACTATTTTGTAACAGACTGTTGGTGTCCGGAGTGTATTTTATTCACTTCCACCCACAGTTTATATGGAAAAAAAATTCCTCTACTATCGAGCTAGTAATTCAACTTACTCGTAAACGTTATGAACGCAACATCTGCCGTTGTTTATTCAGAACACGAATCAAAGTTATTAGTTTACAATTGTTTTTGACAAGAATGTTTTCACTGCGTGATCTACGTTTGGAATGTTTTTTCTTACAGTTTTATTTCAGTGTATCAGAATTCAACGTAATTCGAAAAGTGAAACAATTATAAATCTTTTATAATTTACGTGAAGTGAAATTCGTAAAATCTTTGTTCTACCGTTTTACTAAAGTGAAATTTCAATAGGGATTGTTACCCAGAAGTGTGATTATCGGCTGTTGGTCTCGCTGTAAATTGACATATAGGAAATACAACAAAATAATACACAAATTGAGGCGGTTTGACGCCGTAAAAATAAAAATTGTGGTGGTGATATCCTTTGGCTACTTTTTACGATGAATATATGCTATACAACTCACTTACGAAAATTAATGTAAGCGTTTCAAATTAGAAGTTTTACTTCAGACTTTAACAAAGTACTATTTAAAATTGAAAAAAAAAACTTTTACTTTAAATTTCATTAAAAAATTTTCCACCATAAATTAAATCTTGAGGGTGTGAAAAATAAATTGGGGACCGTTAAAATTTGGAAAAATTACAATTTACGTTGAGAAAAAATTCAAATTTAGCCTTGTTCTTGAGTTTGCCGAAATCTGTCTAAAATTAATAAAAACCACACAAAATAAGCCGGAAAGAACAAGTTGGCAGCAGAGGTCAGGTGACATGGTCGGCGCGGCAAAAAAAAAAACCCCAGGCCGGTCAGTATAGTTAGAAATTTTGATGTTGAAAATTTACAGGATCTTTGAAATAGATTTACGGTTAGTGTTCATGTGATTTTTTATCTTCTTTTTGTTTTTATTGTTGGCTGATGCCACGTGACGTGACGAAATTTGATCAGTTAATTTTGGGACGCCTTATATTAATAAGAATGATATATTGATAGTACTGGTCCTTCCAGGAGTGCGAGCTGGTGAAGGTGGTGGGCATCAAGTACGTGATCAAGCCGCCGCGCGTGGTGTGCCTGCGCCTCGCCTGCTCCCTGGCCGCCCCCGGGGAGGCCGGGGTGGCCGCCAGCCGCAGCGTCACCGTGCGCTACCACGACATGCCCGACGTCATTGACTTCCTGGGTTAGTGATGTACTCGTTCGTAGCAAGACGCTGTTATAAAATGCGTCTGACGCTGTTATATAAGGCGTCTTACGCTGTTATATGAGGCGTCTGGCGATGTTATATAAGGCGTCTGGCGCTATTATATAAGGCGTCTGGCGCTGTTATATAAGGCGTCTTACGCTGTTATATGAGGCGTCTTGCGCTGTTTATAAAAGTCGTCTGACGCTGTTATACAGGGTTACAGGAAAAGTCGTGCTAGATCCGTTAAGGGCGTGGAGTACCCATTATTTCTGACTAATTTCACTATGAAACACCCTACCCTAAACTTAACCCTGTTCGAGATATTCGACTTTTAATATTTTTATTGAAAATTACCGATTTTTAGGTTACAAATTTATTTATTTTTATTTTGGGCGCCTTAATTATTATTTTTGTTGCATTTTGACATGTGTAATAAGATGCTCCAAAACGTCAATCATTGAAATAGTGCATAAATTAATTGAACATGTCGTAGAAGACAAGTGAAAGTTAAGAAAATAAAAAAAATAGTAACAAGTTTATTTTTCTCTAAGCGATATGTAAAAAAAATATTACGGCAGTCGTTCGGCAGATGTTTTTTAAAATATCTACATTTCATCAGCTATCTAACGACGTATAGCAATGTAGGGTTGTATTTAAATTCATTGAAAAAAACTTAGTTTCAAAAGCGACAGTGGAGAAGAAAATTAATACTTAGCCCTAAAAAGTAAAATAAAACAATAGGAAAAGATGAAATGTCATTTATTAAACAAGGTTTTTAAACAACTTTTTCATACTCTACAGTTCATGTTCAACATGGCCGCCTCGGTTATGAATACATTTTCGCATCCTTCTACGGAGACCAGTCTTTACTACTCCAGTGGTCAATGTTGTCCTCATTTGATTGGCTGCGTCCACAATCTTTTCTCTTAATTCTTCCACAGACGAAACTGGATTTGGCTCGCTGTACACAAGACTTTTCATAACCCCCCACATATGAAAATCCATGGGGGTTAAGTCCGGACTTCTTGCTGGCCATGGCAACGGCCCACCTCGTCCTATCCATTTATTTGGGTAAGTTGTGTCCAGCCAGTCTCCGACACTTCTTCTGAAATGGGCAGGGCAGCCATCATGCTGGAACCACATGTCCCTGATTAAGTTTAGTGGCAGATCATCCAGCAGATCATTTAAGTCTCCTCTTAAAAAGTTTTCGTATGTTTCCCCATTTAAAGTGTCCGGGAGAAAGTAAGGTCCAATTAAATAATTGGAGATAATGCCCATCCACACATTCACGCTGAATCGACGCTGGGACCCCGTCACTCTTTTCTTATTGGGATTCTTCAGTGCTTTTGGGGCCCAGTAATGTGCGTTGTGATAATTTGTTATTCCATGTTTATCAAATTTGGATTCATCTGTCCACAAGATGTTTTTTAAAAAAATTAGGTCTTCTATGTCAGCATTCAGCATAAATCTGCAGAAATCTATCCTCCTCGCCGGGTCTCCCTCTTCAACAACGTGTACCGGAGTGTAATGGTACGGGTATAGGCCAGCAGTATGCACTGTAAACCACACTCTCCATTGCGAAAGTCCCAGATCACGGGCAACAATATTAGTGGAAGTAGTTGGATCCGCTCGAAAGCGTTGCACTATCTCATTGTCCTGTTCTTCGTCGCTATTAATTCGTGGTCTTCTCAAATCCGTACTTCGTCTCGAAATAGAGCCAGTTTCTCGAAGTCTTCGATAAACTCTGTCAAAAACGGTTGTTTTATTTTACTTTTTAGGGCTAAGTATTAATTTTCTTCTCCACTGTCGCTTTTGAAACTTAGTTTTTTTCAATGAATTTAAATACAACCCTACATTGCTATACGTCGTTAGATAGCTGATGAAATGTAGATATTTTAAAAAACATCTGCCGAACGACTGCCGTAATATTTTTTTTACATATCCCTTAGAGAAAAATAAACTTGTTACTATTTTTTTTATTTTCTTAACTTTCACTTGTCTTCTACGACATGTTCAATTAATTTATGCACTATTTCAATGATTGACGTTTTGGAGCATCTTATTACACATGTCAAAATGCAACAAAAATAATAAATAAGGCGCCCAAAATAAAAATAAAAATTTTTGTAACCTAAAAATCGGCAATTTTCAATAAAAATATTAAAAATCGAATATCTCGAACAGGGTTAAGTTTAGGGTAGGGTGTTTAATAGTGAAATTAGTCAGAAATAATGGGTACTCCACGCCCTTAACGGATCTAGCACGACTTTTCCTGTAACCCTGTATAAGCTTAGATCATCCAACCACAGGATGCGCCTTACTTAAGCATTGTTTTCTGCCATTGCACATGACCATTTGGTCTTTTGGCTTTATGAAAAGCCTGTACATCAGTACATCATTTTATATGATTAAACTAGTACATTACATTGTAGTTGACTGTACAATAACAATTAACACACAACAGCCATTACGCGTTTGTCGATTAATACATTTTTAAATGCAATGAAATTTTATATGTCTTTGTGTTTCCCCCTTCACTTGTATGAAAACTGGCAGAATATTTTTGTATGCGGTGGTTCGCAAAGGCTAGTCCCGTGTTATATGGTCTAAGTGTATAAGGCATCTGACGCTGTTATATAAGGCGTCTGACGCTGTTATATAAGGCGTTTGACGCTGTTATATAAGGCGACTGGCGCTGTTATAAAAGGCGTTCGCGTGTGATCCGTGTGTGACAACATGTAATATTTATGTCCAACTACCCTCCTTCTCAACCGTTTCTTGATTAACAATTTGTTAAGGATAATAACAATGTTGTGTTGTACGTACAGTGCTGAAGCAGCAGTACGACGTGGCGGTGGCTCGACGGTGGGGCGCCGGAGACAGGTTCCGCTGTATGATCGACGACTGCTGGTGGACCGGGGAGGTGAGTCAACTGTACACCTACTGTGAACCGTGTACTATAGCTCATACTTGTAGAATTCGGGACTTCACGCGAAATACTGTTTACTTACATTCACCGACGTTTCGAGCACGTTGCAGCGCCCGTGGTCGCGGTTGGACTGAGGCGAGGATCGACAAAAACCATGAAGTTATATCTTGTCGAACTACCCTCCGCTTAGAAACCGCGATAGTTTAAATATAACATGTACTATAACTCCTTGACAAGATTGTCAATCACGGGAGACTTGAATCTAATAATAAAGCATTTCATTCATTCAAGTCACCCGTGATTGACAGTCTTTTTTTTTTTTTTTTTTTTTTTTTTTTTTATACCACTAGAGTGGCAGACAAGCATACGGCCCCACCAGATGTACCGGTGGTCACCGCAGCCTATGGACGTTTGCAACACCAGAGGCGCCACAATCGCGCTGCCGACTCTTTAAAAACCTTCTAAGTCCCCTTTTGAAGAACCCCATACTGTAGGCGTTTGGGAAAACCGAAGCAGGGAGATCATTCCACAACCTAAGCGTACGCGGAAGAAAGCCTCTATTAGATCTCACCGTGCTCGAGCGCCCAGGACGCAGCGTGTGAGGATGAACACCCTGTCTATGGCGAGCGGTGCGATGATAGAATGTAGCCGTAGGCATCATATCAAACAATTCTTCAGAGCACAAACCGTTGTACAGGCGGTAGTACACACACAGAGAAGCAAAGTCTCTCCTGTCACTAAGAGGTTCCACACCACCTGCAAGTATGGGATCGCTGACAACTCTCATAGCTCGCCTTTGCACCGAGTCAAATGGACGAAGCTGGTATTCGGGTGCCCCCGCCCAGAGGTGACAGCAGTACTCCATATGCGGACGCACTTGCGACTTATAGAGAAGCAGTGCTTGCGCCGCAGTAAAGTATCTCCGCGCCCTTCTGAGCACTCCGAGCTTCCTGGACGCCAGCTTGGCCTTGCCCTCCAAGTGACTGCGGAACTGCACATCACTGGAGATGTCAACACCAAGGATCCCTATACTTTCAGAGATGGTGAGAGATGTGCCCTGAAATCTTGAAATCTGAAGTCTTGAAAGTACCGTCAAGTATAACCGGTAAAGGATCAATTATTTGTTTCAATCACGTAAAATTAGTCATATCGCTTGACCGTTTCGAGAATACTTCACAGTACATGTATTATTAATCCCAACATTTTTTACATACATACATACATACATACATGTGGTCACGCCTTTATCTCCAAAGGGGTAGGCAGAGGCATATTATATGCCCACATTTCACCTTTATTATAATTTGTCCCACGTAATAGGTGGTGAGCCGCATTGCCGTGTTTAAATGGACAGGCGCAGGTTGTGACTGCCTGCTGTTGAAATAAAGTCTTCAACTTGACTTAGTGCGAGGCCGCATCTGCGTTTTTTCTCGGCGATTTCTAACCTCAAAAATTTAAAACCTATGAAACCCTGTACAAGCGGCCGCACTTGCGGTTTTTAACCGCGACTGATTTCTAAACCGCTTACCACAGAGTACTTAAACCAACGTAAGCTGCGTCTGCTGCATATAGTACGTCTGCGACAACGTGTTTTTTAGTTTCTACCAAATATTTAGAATAGAATAGAATACACCATATTAATGATAATACTTAATTTTTGTAATGGCTTAGTTTAGTACGTATATTATTTTGGAGTCCCATAACTAAGTTAGCCGCTGGTTGGCCAGCTTCCTGCACGGGCGACGTATACGGGTGGCACGAGAGGGGTGGATCAGCCACCTATCTCGGTCCAAGTATAGGTATATTTATATGATTATGATTATATTTACCAAGGAGATAAATATGAACAATAGGGTTGAAGTAATACTGCAGTTATCTGCGTTTATTCTCATATAGCGAATCGATATATTACAAGTACAACATAGAACGAGCAAGAGAGGGTTCTTCTAGTCCTAGACCACCAGACCCAGTGATGTCGAGCAGATGGTGTATGGTACATCACCTGAAGGGCAGCAGGCAGCGAGAGAGGCAGACACCGCGCGTGCAGCCGTTTCTATAATGGATTCTCTGTGATGTCTGTCTACTCCCACCTGTTCTGTTGACTAGTTCGGTTGTTATTAGTTTATATATTCTGTATACCCATTAGTTGGTACTACCAGTGGTACTACTGGTAGTACCACGAGTAAAAAATTTACCCGTGGTACTACCAAGTGGTCCCAGTAGTACCACGGGTAATTCAATTTTACCCGTGGTACTACTGGATCAAAAATAAATGAAGATCGGTTAAAACAAATGAAGATCTGTGAAAAGAAATGAAGATCGGTAAAACAAATGAATGTCAGTAAAAACAAGTGAAGATGGGTGAAAACAAATGAAGGTGGGTGAAAACAAATGAAGATCGGTAAAAATAAGTGAAGATCGGTAAAAACAATTGAAGATCGGCAAAAACAATTAAAGATCGGTAAAAACAATTGAAGATCAGTAAAAACAATTAAAGATCTGTAAAAACAGTTGAAGATCAGTAAAAACATTTAAAGATCTATAAAAACAAGTAAAGATCGGTTAACACAATTGAAGATCGGTAAAAACAAGTGAAGATCGGTAAAAACAATTGAAGATCGACAAAAACAATTGAAGATCTGTCAAAACAAGTGAAGATCGGTGAAATCAAATAAAGGTGGGTGAAAAAAAATGAAGGTCGGAAAAAACAAGTGAAGATAGGTACAAGCAAAAATTAAAATTGTTAAAAAAGATCTACTTTTTCAAGGGCATTCATGCAAGAAAATTGCAATCAATCAGTAGGTTCTATTTAAATTGTCGCCTGATTTTTTTATATCTTGTCTTTTTTTTATATCTTACTGGATCTCTTCACCCAGGAAATACAAAAAAGGAACAAAGTTCATGTATCTTTACTTATTGGTACTTTATTTTAAAATCTGCAGAGAGCCTTAGCATTTTATTATATTTATGTTTAGATGTTGTTTTTGTTTATGACTATTCTACTTCCTAACCAACTTTAAAAAAGGACGAGGTCCTTTATTTAACTGTTTATTACCTCCATAACTTTTTGTGCACAAATTCAATCTTTATACAAACTGGTTTATTATCTAGATTGCATCATAAAAGTGTAGGTCTTTGATATTAAAATTATCATTTCTTCTTTACATCGAGAGCCAAATTCCTGGGTAGTTATATTAATTTTGAGGGAAACTACCCCGCTAACGGGCACTCTTAAGACTATTTTACACAAATTAAAATATCTTATAATTATGACCTCCCGACTCCCGTCGGAAATCGCTTTCTCGCTACCCGAAACCACGATATGGGCGCCACTGAAACGCTTTGAGCTTTCAGGAAGAGAGAGAGATGAATAAAAAAATAATAACGAAATTTAAAATGCTGGTTTATTGAAAATTAAACTCGGGGTCGTGGTTCGTGGTCGGGTAGCAAGGTTTTTAGCGATTCCCGAAGGTCCCTCAGGGTTCGACTTATCTTGTGTTGGTCTTCTTGATGTGCTGCAGTCTGCGACGTAGCCGTGCCATCCACAACTTCGGCTGGCACGGTGTTCTCAAACCGGAGAGTAATTTATATCCGCAACCCGTAGGGTGGATCTCTGGATCCCGTAGGGTGGACTTCTGCAGCCCGTGGGGTGGACTTCTGCAGCCCGTAGGGTGGACGTTCCTTCTTGGAACCCGAAGGGTGGACCCTGGAATGTTCCAGATGACGGGTTAGCTGGAACCCTTTTTCCCGCCCATTGCTAAGACAGCCGATCCCTGTTAGCATTTCAGGAGTCGGGTGCCTTACAATGTTTGCTTGTATTCTACTTTCACAGAGACATTTTTTCACACCCCTGTAATCTACCCTCCCATAACAGGGTTGACCAACAGCCGTTAATTTTCACTGTTTTAAAATCTAGATTACATTATAATTAATTTAACTCACCCAATGATGGGGTTATTGACGCTTGCAGCTAAATCACTGATCACTTTGGGAGTACTTCGCTCCCTGTAATATTTCTTTACTTTGATTAGATCTATATTCTGATACACATACGCCTTCGCGACGAGTTTATTTAAATTTTTCTAGTAATGGTCCTTGAAATTCGCGCGCGGTTGTTTTTATATGTTTGTACAGCGCCTCTAGCGGCACCACTCGAAACTACTCAATCGTCAAGACCGCATTTTTAAATACGAATCAAGGCTTCCGTCGTTGCGACACTTACTCGGTAGATGGCGCTTCCATATGTTGACCCAAATTCTAATTCTAGTCACCTAATATTAATTAATATTTGCACCCGTTGTTCCACAACGTTACAATGTGTTCAGTGAACTGTGACTACTACCCCTCACGCACAAGAATCGTTTCATTATGCTAGATGTTTTAATTCCCTTAGTTAACCACTTAAATCCCTTCTCCCGTTTGTAATATATTTTTACCTTTTTCTTCTTAAAACTCTCATTAAAATATTCATTAAATTTTGTGATAAATGTACTAGGTCCCATAGAATTTATGTCATTTTCTAGTAGTAGTTCCCTAAATTTATTTTTATTTTGCTCGTTAAAATTGCGTTTATGAACAAACTTATAGCTGTTGCACGTATTCTTAAACTTAATAGTGTCATGAATTGATTTGCACAATAAACCAGCATGCCCATCCGCGAGACCATTGTGGTCCACTGTGCAATCTACTGTATAGTAGATTGCACAGTGGACCACAATGGTCTCACAATCTTGATGGAGACTGTATAGTCTCCATCAAGATTGGTCAAAAAATTATCCAATGAGGAAAGCATGTCGTTACGTACAAATGTTATTTCATGCACCAACGGTCTAAAATTATAAGAAGTCAATATATTTATAAAGTCAGTCTTTTTTGTCGATTCAACTAATAGATCTACATTAAAATCTCCGCATAAAAAACATTTTTTGTCAAAAGTGTATTCTAGTAATTTTTCTAACATACTCATAAACATGTCCAGGTTTTGCTTGTAGGGACTACGATAACAACAAAAAATGTTTTCCAGGTTTGACGCCGCAGATTTCAAAAGCATCCACCTTATTATAATTCTCTGCATATTGACACTTCCTCGCATATTCTGTCCTGTCGAGAGAGGATTAGAGACCCTCCACGCTTCTTTTTAATTCTACTATTGTAGGTTTTAAGATTAAAATCAGTGTAATGAAAACATTTAGCAAGAGAATTGTTTAGGAAATGCTCAGTCAAACATATATAATGTACTATGGAATCCAGACCTTGTGTATAAATTTCAAATTCGTCCTTTTTACTATTAATTCCACACACATTTTGAAGAAAAATATTTAATGTATTACAATTAGCTCTGTCAGATTCACTGTTATTCGTATTTTTAACCGACCCCTGTAAGCAGTTATTGTTATTCTCGAAAAAAGTCGCTGTGGGCTGTATTTACAATTGCCGTTATAGTTTCGGTGGATTCCTGCAAACTGTGATCAATCTCTTTGCTTCCACAGTCATACTCTACGCATGTTTGTGTGCTCACATCTCTACATGTTCTCAAATTTAGTTTGTTTACAGAAAGCTCTTTTAAATAACTAATATGTCTTTGGTACTTAATCCTATACCCCAATTGTAAAATCTCTCTATGCATCAATTGACAAGCTTTTACTAAATTAAAATAATTAGAACTATTATAATTTTGGTCCAATGATATAAACCTCGAATTACTATTGCTATGGCACACATGTCTTATCATATTGTTTAATTTGTTAACATTTAAGTATTTATTATAGTATACCTTACACATCAATACATTTGTAGATTTCAATTTTTGTAAAATATAATGGAGAAAAGAAGACACATCAAGAGGACTTTTATCATGTGAACCTGCCATTATTAATACAATAAAGTCTTGGTCAGTAAAGTCTTTACATATGGTTGCACATGAACTAACAATTTCTTTTAGAGGTGCATCCCGTTTTATCACTGAAAATACCGTATAAGAGTCTTTGACATAATTCTGTAATCTTCTGCGTACGCCATACCCTAATTGATCTGCAAAAATAGCAATTTTATGCTTTGGTATCGCCTTTAAATTTTCTGTCCCTGAAGCGTAAGATTTTTGTGTACAATTTCCGCCCCTGTTTTCTTGATCCCTTGAAATCTCATCCTCTTGCGGTGTACTTTTCGATGTGTTCAATACACTACCGTTTCCTATATCTTCATTGTCCAAGGCCTCATCAGTAAAACATAATCGAGGACCCAAAATCGTTTTGGAATCTTATTAGATCTAAAAAATCAACAAGTACTAGTAGGACTATACTGAGGGCAGGTACAGTGGTACCGGTACAAGAATGCGCGTCGGAATTTGCGAAATATTTTTATTCTGTATATAGTACACAGACGGCGCGGCTCAGCGTGGACGAGGCAGTGGCGGCAGGCGGCGTGAACAGCGCGCACATTCACATACCGCAGTTGACTGTGTTTCAAGTGCGGACTGCGCTTAATAGACTCAAGCCGAAACGATCAGCGGGCCCGGACGGTATTCCGGTATTCGTTATGCGTGATTGCCGTTTTGTATTTGCGAAACCTCTTACGCATATATTTAATAGGTGTTTGAATAGTTCTTATTTTCCAGAAGCTTGGAAAGTTACTAGGGTGATACCCATTCCGAAGGGAGGGGATGGGTCCTCTGTTGAGTCATATAGACCAATAGCAATTCTGTCGACCCCAGCGAAGGTGTTCGAGTCTGCGGTCCAACAAACTTTTCTGCAGCAAGTCACATCGCAATTATCAGATGCTCAACATGGCTTTCGACCGGCTCGCAGTACGACCAGTAACCTGTTAAATTGCACGGCGTATTTGATCCCACATATAGATTCGGGGTTGCAGGTTGATGTCGCCTACCTAGATTTTAAAAAGGCATTTGATTTAGTGGATAATGACACACTGTTAGCGAAGCTGGCGAGGGTCGGTTGCACACCAAAACTGCTACAATTTTTTGCCAGCTATATGAGGGACAGGCAGCAGTACGTGGAGTTCGGCGGATACCGATCTGAACCCTATTTCACTAGGTCGGGGGTGAGTCAAGGCAGCAATTTGGGCCCGTTGGAGTTCCTCATCATGATCAACGACTTGCCCGAGGTTTTAAGGGACGCAAAGTGCCTGCTTTTTGCCGATGACCTAAAGTTGCTGCTGGCTGTCGAAAGCGAGGACGATTGCAAGCGCCTTCAACGGGACATTAATCGAGTGTTGGAATGGAGCCATACTAATAAGCTTCTTTTTAACATTTCAAAATGTTCAATGCTATCTTTCAGCCGCGCCAAGGTACCAATTCATTATAAATATGAAATGGATGGCGTGGTCATGAACAGAGTACAATCAGTTAGGGATTTGGGCGTTCGTGTGGATTGTCAGCTAACATTCCGTGAGCATATAACTGATGTCTGCAAAAAGGCTTATCGAGGACTCGGGTTTGTGCTTCGTAGGGCAGGAACTTTTACGAATATGAAAGCTATAGTGGCACTTTATAATGCTCTTATAAGGAGTCAGTTAGAAGGTAACGGCATGGTGTGGGCTCCACATGAAGTCAAGTACAGTCTTATGTTAGAGCGCATTCAAAATAAATTTACTAGGTACCTATACTTAAGACTGTATGGAGTCTACCCCTTCTACCCCTTGATGTATCCAACTTTATTTGTGTTGGGTATGGTTGGATACAACAAGTTGGAAGTTAGGAGGGACTTGTGGTCAGCCACATATCTACTTAAAGTGTTCCGTGGATGCGTCAGCGAACCGGGTATTTTACAGTGGATTTGTTTAAGCGTTCCGGACAGGTATGTGCATCGTCGCAGACTGCCCAATTTATTTGCGGTGCCTCGGGGCGGAACTAAATTATTAAAGAATGCACCAATCACGCGAGCTATTAACACCCTAAATATAGTTGCAGAAAAAATAGATTTGTTCTCGTGTCCAATGAGCGAATTTGCAAAGGTTACCTTGCATTCTATATGCTATGCTGATTAAATTTATTAATTATTATTTAAAATCTATAAATAATTATTATGATTACCTATATTATTATTTAGTATTATTGTGTATTTTTATTATTTCAATTATGAATTAATTAATAACGTAGCTGACTTTTCTAAACAAAATATGAAGTTGCAACTTCAATATTTTGTTGAATAATTGTATAACATGGTAATGAAAGAAGTGAATTATGTATTATAAAATAAATAAATAATTAAGTATGATCTAATGGAAATTATGTTCAATTATGTATGTATATAGAATGATAGAACAATAATTATAATTAACTAATTAACATGCATCAATATTTAGTTATGTTGTTTTTGATAATGAAGTAAGTACCTAATCAATAAGAAATATTTAAATGTATACCTATATATTGTGATCTGAAAGTACATTAGATACCTATGTCAATTCCTACACTGTCGCATTGGGAAAGTTGCCTGTTATGACTGTTGTATGTAAGAAATAAAATAAATAAAAAAATTAAAAAAAAAAAATAAAGTCAGATTCGATTTCTCATTTTGATTCTGATTTGTTAAATTGAGTTTACGTGAACCTGTTATTGAAGGCCCATTACGCACAAGTAATCTTGGTTTGAACTGTGGTGAGAGAAATCTGTTTGGCGTATTGCTTATCTCATTTGAATTCTCCTGCATTCCAACCGATTTTAGTAATTTTATTTTATTCTCGCAAAGTCGTAATTCATTTTTTAAAGTGTAGTTTTCGGAATTAAGGTTGTCGATTTCTGTGTTCGCTATTTGTAACTCTTTTTTAAAGTTATTTATTTCCTCTTTCAATGCGCTTATATCCTCAATAACACCGGGTAAACTTTGAAATGAAATATTTACGTCCTCAACGCAGTCAATATCGCTTATTGGAGAGGTACATCATTGTACCTCTCCAATAAGCATGTACTGTACATTACAGTACTGTACATCAATAGATATGTAGGGAAAATAAAAAGTTTTTATTTTCACATTAAATCAACTCAAATATTTATAATAGCTTCATACGACTATTTCATGACTATTTTTTGGCACAAACTTTGAACCGAAATTCACAAGCGTTCCGGAGAAATTTGAAGTTTTCAAAGGTTCAAGCCATAATCCTCACCAGGGTACCTTCATATCTCGGGAACCGCTTATGGACTATTTCTGAGATTTGGCAGGTTGTTACGACTATTTCACGACTATTTTTTGGAACCTAAACAAATTCGATAGAATTTACCGTTTGCTTGCACCAGAGGTGAGGATTACAGCTTGACGTTCAAGCCATAATCCTCACTAACCTATACCTAGCTAACGGGTGTTTTTTTAGAGGTAGGTATAGAACTTTAAGTTGGCAACACTTTTTTAACTGGCGGTAATGTTGTCAACAGTCAAGTGATTTATGTTTAGTTTGGTTTGGCATTTCAACATTAATAAACTGACGCCGGACAACGCTTCCAAATTGTGCAAATTTATTTTGAAAATCATGGTTCTGTCCGAAATACGTATCGCGATTTTGATAAGCGAATTTTGTTTAGCGATGAAGCTCACTTTTGGTTGAATGGATACGTTAATAAACAAAACTGCCGTATTTGGGATGATGATAATCCTCAAGTGTATGTTGAGACACCGTTACATCCAGAAAATCTGACTGTACGGTGTGCTTTATGGGCTGGTGGAATAATTGGTCCGTACTTCTTTACAAATGATGCTGACCAGAACGTTACAGTCAATGGTGACCGCTATAGAGCGATGATTACTGACTTTTTGTTCATCAATTGAACAACCATGATGTGCAGGAGTTGTGGTTACAAAAAGACGGCGCAACATGTCACACAGCTCGTGCCAAAATTGATTTATTGAAGGAAACGTTTGGTAATCGCATAGTTTCACGTTTTGGATCCGTGGAGGCCACTCCAGGATCGTGCGTTTTAACTAAACTGACCATTTATTTTTGATCTCAAAACGGGACATACGTTTTAATACCCCAGTTAGCAGGTTAACAATTAAAATAAGCATAATTTCATTATATAGAAACAACAGGCCAAGTGCGAGTCGGATTTGCGCACAAAGGATTCCGTGCCAAAAACGGCAAAAAAAACGGTTGGCAAAAAGTCCCCCCCCCCCCCTGTCCCCTTTACCGCCCCCTTTTATAGCACTAAGGTGACAAGCAAAGTGTGAGGACGAACACAATGTCTATGGCGAGCGGTGCGATAATAGAAAGTAGCCGTGGGCATCATATTAAACAATTCTTCAGAGCACAAACCATTGTACAGGCGGTAGACCGCGCACATAGTCTGTCTCTCCTGTCGCGAAGAGGTTCCACACCACCTACAAGCATGGGATCCTTGACAACTCTCTCATGGCTTGCTTTTGCACCGAGTCGACCGGTCAAAACCGTCAAAACTGATATTTAGGTGCCCCCGTCCAAAGGTGACGCGGAGGGTTGCAAGTGCGGCCGCACCAGTACTCCTGGTGCGGCCGCACTTGCGACTTACAGAGTAGCCGTATTTGCGCCGCAGTAAAATAGAGCTGTTGAGCACACCGAGCTTCCTGGACGCCAGCCTGGCCATGCTCTCCAAATGACTTCGGAACTTAACGTCACTG